>JAJMFC010000011.1:0-118724 GCA_030574475.1 Trigonopsis californica
CGAGTAATGAAAAAGGATACGTTTGAGCATTGATTATCTTTATATGAAAATTATTTTTTTTTTTTTTTTTTGTTTTTAGACACGATTGTATTTTTTTAGTATTATTGTGTCATTTATTATTGCATGTGTCTTTGGAAGATTTTACAGTGTCCTAAACAATTAAATAAAAAGCTCATCCTTTTAAATTTTACATATAATGATGAAGCTTAGAAATCTTGAGTTGGTAGTTCGTATGGGAGGCCGCCAGACTTACGCTCGTTACTATTCATCGGCGAGTATAGCAGCAGTCCATCGAAGACCATTCAGTGCTGGGAGGCAGCAGCCGCTCAATGATGAAGCCAATTCATTCAATAATCTTAAAAGTGATTTAGAAAAGCTCCTTCCTCAGCGTCGTCGTCGGCGAAATATGCCGGGATCATCATCCTCTTCCGCTGTAAAACCAGGACCTAATGGTCCTATGGTCTGGATAGACTGTGAGGTATTATTGTACTATTTTTTTTTTTTTTTTTTTTACTACAATACTAAGTGAGAAAAAAAAAATGAACCAGATGTCAGGCTTGGATCTCAGTAAAGATCATATCATAGAGATATGTTGTTTACTAACAGATGGAAATCTCAATCTCATCGAACCGGTATGTAGTTCAAAAGAGGGTTTTTTTTTTTTTTTTCCCTTCCCCTATCAATCATTATAATATCACTGGTGCTAAAAAAAGAATCAGAATGGTTACGAGGCAGTTATTCACTATCCTAAAGAATTTATGGATCAGATGGATTCATGGTGCACTGAGACACATGCCAAGGTATAGAGCATTCATCTTATGATTTAATTAACTGTATGCTAACTTCCAACAACAACACAGTCTGGACTTACAGAAAAGGTAATCAGTTCGACCAAGACGAATCAACAAGTAAGTCAAGAGCTGCTTGAATATCTCAAGAAATATATACCTGCACCGAGGACTGGAGTACTTTCTGGCAATTCTGTACATGTTGACCGTCAATTTTTACAAATTGATATGCCTGAGGTAGCGAATCATTTGCATTATAGAATTATTGATGCTTCAACTTTAACAGAGATTGCACGACGTAAAAATCCATCTCTTTTAGATCGATCACCAAGGAAAAAGGGAGCTCATACTGCTCGTTCTGATATTATCGAAAGCATCGCTGAGCTCAAATGGTATTATGATAATTGGCTATTCCCAAAGTCAAATGAATCTTCTAATAGAAAAGATGTATGATTTATGCGGGCGCTTGGCTCTTCTTTTTGAAAAATGAACTTAGTGGTTTCATTCCGGTCTTGTCAGATTTTTGTAGCCTTTTTGAAGTAAGGGAAAGTGTAGACTTTATCTTTTTCCCTCCTAAATCCTTGTCTTTAGCATTATCCTCCTTGCTATTGTTTCGTTTACCATTGTTATTGTTCTGAGCTTCCCTAGCAGCAATTGCATCTGATCTCTGCTGTGCCAGATCATTTATATACATTTCAACTTTGGTAAAATCATAACGGGAGTTGAGCCATGTTTGATACAGGTCTGGTTGTAAATACGATGAGCCAATGATACTGACAGCGCACTTCTTATTTGCATCAGCTAAAATTTCAGGATCTGTGACCTTATCGATATCCACCTCTGCCAAATGCTTTTCGATAAATTCTTGTCTAAACGCAGGAGGCAAATTATCAGATATGCGACCCACAATGGAGTCAAAATAATCAAATAGTTTAGTTTGTGACACACGATAAAACCCAGGAGTTCTTTCGTTAGCAGCAGCGTCAAAAGAAGCAGAATCACAAACAATTGGAAGCCAAGCTTCAAGTAATGATTCAGGTATAAGTTCAAAGAATGGAGCATCTCTTGATTCTGCTATTTCTTGGAGGATATTCTCTGCTGTTAAGAACCGATCTCCGGCTGCTTCCTGAATCAACCAAGACGCGATTAAAAACACTGGTGATATTGGAGTCGCAACATAAATGACAGGATCTGGTATTAGACATCCTTGATCCTCACTTTGAGTTGGAAAGCACAGTAACGTTCTAGGATCGCTAACCTTATCAAGGCTCTTTGCTGATATAATTTCGTATAACCCACCCGTACTATCACTAGAGCTCGGAGGACAAAGTAGATACCTCGTTTTGGCTTGAGTCCGAGGATGTGGAAGTGTAATAATCAATGGGCCATCTTTACCTACTGATGTCTCATCATGGCTCGGTAAAATGAAGATTCTTGTCGCCATATCTTTCCCGCTATCTTGTACGTTATTACTGCTATTACTTCTTGTGACTCTCATACCTTTTGAACGTGAATCAGATGCACACTTCAACACTGCTGGTGTTCATATATTCAATTGACTGCTTTATCTAGAAGGGAGGAAAAGAAAAAACGTGAGCCGCACATTTGTGAACGCGACGCGTCGTGCGGCTCACATGTTTTTTTTTTTTTAGGTCGCGTGAACTCAGAGGCTCATCCCACCATCAAGGGGGCAGCAAGACTGTCATGAAATGTGCCAAAGATCCCCCAGTCTAAAGTCGATATTGATATCGTAAAGTATGCAACAACAACAAGAAGAAGACGAAGGTAAGTAGCTCCTCCCAAATATATTATAATTTTGGTGCAATCACTAACATATTTCCTTTGTAGAACTACTCCTACTACGACTCCAAGAAGTTAGGACAAAAATAAAGATCCGGCAAAATAGAATAAATAAATCAAGTGGAGAAATTGATCCCGATGAAGATGATGAACTTTTGAGTCTCAAATTGAATGAAACTCAGATCTTAATTGCAATCAAAAGGCGTCAGTCTGCTTCTCCATGTCAAAAGTCTGATAATTCGCCTACGATCACTAGGGAACAACGGCATAATCACTCTTCTTACGAACTTCCACGGACTCCGCCTCGATCTTCACCTAATGGTGTAGGTGGTGTACAGGTTTGTGGGACTCCTCCAAAGCCTAGAACACCTCAACAACCTGTTTCACCGGCTAGGATCCGCCTTGGAATAGATAAAGGTTAGATAAATCTTTTTGACAACAAGATCTACTGAAATTAACCCCCTGTTTTAGGCCTGCGTGCAAGCGATGTCAAACTTGGCCGACCACCAACAGCGACGAAAAAGACATCAACAACTAAACAACCGAAGCTAGAGAAAAGCTTTGCTGAAAAGCTAAGTGAAGCAAGTGCAAAGCAAGCGTCACGCAAGGAACGGACTGCTGAGCTTCAAAGGCAAAGAATATCTGGTTTTACCATAAAACCCGATGAGAAAGCACTTCATGAGGACAAGCCTTCAGAGCCGCAAGCAAATGTTCTCAGCATATATGAATGCTATTCAAAGTTATTCATGTCGAAGCGATATATTGAAAAAGATGATCTGCGCAAAGAGTTTGATGAAATGAAATTGTTTTCAATACCCGAATTATATCAAACGGTCAGTGGGCCTGGTTATGAACCACCAGACTATCCAAACTGGGTTGTATTTGGAATTGTCGCTTCCAAAACAGAACCGAAACCTGTCAAAGGACAAGAATCTAAAAGGAAATTTATTGCTGTAACTTTGACAGATCTTGAAACTGATATGTCACTTTATATTATAGGCAAAGCATTTGAAAAGTACTGGAAACTAAGGGTTGGAGATCTTGTTGCTGTATTAAATCCTGGTATATATAAAAATTCCATGGCTAACAATTTTGCCATAAATGTCACTGATGATAACGATGTAATACTTGAGATTGGACATTCTCGTGATTTAGGATTTTGCAAGAGTATAACTAGTAAAGGTACTCAATGTACTGCATGGTTAAATAAAAAGAAAGCAGAATATTGTGAATATCATCTTGATATGGGTATACGCAAGGGAGCAAGAGGTAGAATGGATATTAATTCATCTGGTGCAGGAGCTCTAAGACTTTTTGATGGAACAGGTGGGCAAAAGTTATCACAAAAGAATAGACGCCCAAACACAACGCGGCATGGATCCTTCTTTGATCCTGAAGGCGGAATATCTAGAGTGTTTAATGTTGCAAGAAGCAGTAATTTTGATGATAGCTTGACTTTGCGTAATCATACAGGAGACCGAGCGAAACGGAAAGCAGCTCAGAGACTCAAGGAGCAAGAAATTCGTCGAAAGCTACGAAAATGCCCTGGAGGAGAGTGTTTTAAAGGAATAGATAGTGATGAAGATGAAAGTGATTCACATCGACCAGATACTGGAGGAGAAGAATCTCGCATCTTCTCAGCTGAAATTATTCGCAGAATTGGATTCGATCCATCTAAAAGGGATAAATCAAAAGATACAAATACCTGTGCGGATATAATAGAAGGTACTGCAAGTTCAGTCAAACTCTCTAGGCCAACTCGACAAGCTCCAGCTCTCACGAATTTAGCAAATGATGACGATGATGACGACTTAGATATTGTAATGTAAATTCCGACAAAATGTGTGGGCATAATGATGAATAATATCTTTGATCAAGTATGCTATACTCTAAAAGTTCTTTAAATAGATGACCCCTTCAACCCGACATAACACAACAAAAAGAAATAACCAAAGAAAATCTCACACAAAAAAAAACTAATTCACATGGATGACAATAATTGATCAAAAGCTGGTACTGCTGGAGGCAAGACGGGCTAGAATCTGGCCAATCAAGGCTGCTCGCTCGCCGTGAGGTAATTCGAGGAATGTGTCATACACGCTTTGACCATGTTTATCTCTCAATCTGCCAAGGGAACTTCCAGCAGCACCCCCAGCAATGGCACCTGGCACGTTTGCAAAAATGAATCCGAGAGCAGCCCCGCTTGCTCCTCCAATAACAGTATAAAATGGTATATATCTACCATCTTTCTTCTTATTTGCATTCTTATCAAATCCAGCTTCTCGAAACATTTCAGCAAAAGCTTGTTCAAATTGTTGGTGCGTATATGTTTTGCGACCTTCCTCGGCATCCTTAGGATCTTTGAAAAATGACGATGCATATCCACCAGGCATATCTTCGTAGGATGCATTGGGCCTCTTTTGTTGTGAGCTGCTAGGCTTGGAACGAGTGCCATCATACTTCTTGCGTCTAGTCTTATCGCTTAAGACCTAAAGACCACAAGGAGGATCATTCGGTCAGCTATCATTGAGGAAGAAAAAAAGAAAAAGAACCAGGCGGCCACCTACGTAATATGCATCGTTCACTTCTTGGAATCTCTGCGTTGCCTCTTTCTCCTCCGTGCTCCCCGTGGGGAATCGGTCTGGATGAGTCTGCAAAGCAGCCCTTGATAGATTCAGTCAGTACAGGATAATCTCGATTACATAACTCGGGATCTGCAACTTACTTCTTATATGCAACCCGTATTTCGGTATCTGAGGCTGATGGACTAACCCCTAATAGCTCATAATAATCCTTGGTCATTGCGGGCAGTATACTATTGGAGTTTTGGTTGGTGTTGTATTCTGCGCCTCCTCCTCCCCAGAAAATGACCTCAAACTTATCTTATCCATCTCATCTCATCTCATCTCATCTCGTTGGGACATTCAACTTTGTGCGGCTAAAAAGATTACTGTGATGAACTTCTCGAAAGCGACAAACTTACTCCGCTAAAGATTAGCGACGCCTCGGTTTCTGGATACCCAGGCTGTATATTATGTATTTGACGATTTAAAGGGATAATCGACATATAATGAGTGAACCAAGGCCTAAATTTCCAAAAATAAATGGCGTAGGCCATAAATCTCAACAGAATTTATCAGAATTGGAGCGTGGTATTATGTCAATGTCTCCATTGTCACGATGTGAAACTACCGGACAACTCGGAGTTCATTTAAATCAATTTGAACCTCATAGAAGGGGTAGTATCTTTCAACATGATGTGAAGCGCCCTTCCGGTTCGCCCTCGTTTTATATTGAGAACCCAAATTGGATGTCTCCAATAGACAGCCAAATTCGACCTCAACTCTTAATAGGCCATAGCCGACCTATTGTTGACTGGAGTAAATACTATAAGTCTGATGAGAAGCTCAAGGAGTGTTCAAAACCCCTTCGAGAGTTCTACGAGAACCAAGTGAGTCTTGTTGTCTTTACTTCAATTGCAACAATATCTAACAATGATATCCCTAGAATGAACTCATCGAGCGATACTGCAATATTGATCGACTTCTCGATTCTGAGTTTACAAGATTGATGATCAAAAGTTATGGTGATTCGGCTTCTATCAATCGTCGATCTCACCAACCCGTCAATGTTCGTGATGAGACTACTCCATTATTAGGAAAATCAAGCGAGGACATCTCAATGACAGTGATGATTGCAATATATGTTAATTTCGCACTAAATATGTAGGCTCCTATTACCAACTTTTCGCTCTCACTAAACTAAGCTGACTTTTGTTTCTCAGTATTTTACTTATTGGCAAAACCGTTGTTGTACTTCTCACAAACTCTTTATCAATTATGGCCTCTTTGTTAGATTCAGCTTTGGATTTCCTCTCTACAGCCATCATTTACGTCAGCACTTTGTGAGTATATTCTCTGTTTATTGGCCGAAATTTTCCCGGGGGCTAATTAATCTTCCATCTATTCCTTCACAGACTTGTTGGTCGTCGAGATTGGCATACGCGGCTAGTTTGTATGTTTTAAAACTTATACTTTCTATCTGATGAAGTTCGCAAACTAACTCTACAATAATAAAAATTAGATCCGGTGGGAAAATCAAGATTAGAACCCATTGGAATTCTTGTCTTTTCAAATATCATTATCCTGTCCTTCATTCAGGTCGGGATAGAAGCTGTGCGCAAATTGATTAACCCTTCACCTGGGCTGGTGAAGGTTAGTGGTCCGTCTCTCTTAATTATGGGCTTCACTGTCGTGACAAAAATATTTGCTTGGCTGTGGTGTCGACAAATTAAGTCAAGTTCAGTGCAAGCTCTAGCACAAGATGCTGAAACAGATGTCATATTCAAGTAAGTGTAGCAGCATACACATTTTATTTATAAATGTTACTGACTTGACTTTTTGCCAATCTAGCACGTTTTCTATTCTTTTCCCATTAGCGGAAGCCTATACTAAAATTTGGTGGTTTGACGGAGTAGGTGCCTTGCTTCTGTCGGCTTATATCGTCGTGAGCTGGGCTAGAACAGCTTGGGAGCATATTAGACACTTGACTGGAGCAACAGCTGATATAGCGGATCGGCAAGTTATTCTTTATCTCTGCATGAGATTTGCAGAGACTGTAAAAAAAGTTACGAATCTTAACGCTTATTATTCTGGTGATCGTCTCACAGTTGAGGTCGATATCGTCGTTGACGAGGGGACCTCGCTAAGAGATAGTCATGATATAGGGGAAGCTTTACAGTATGCAATTGAAGCTTTACCTTTTGTCGAACGAGCATTTGTTCATATCGAGTAAGTAACTAGTTTGTTGCCCTCTAGTGTTTTACATCAATTACTAACCTGACTAGCTACCGTAATGACAACTATCCTGGTCACTTAGAATGTTAGAGCCTACAAGATTAAACTATGTTCTGTTTTTTTTTTTTTTTTGTTTTTTTTAATAGCTTGCACAATATAATAATCACATTTTTTGCTTCTGTTTACGTGGACGAACAGTAGCATATGTCAGCACGTGACTTGCTTTTCAGAGTTGATGGGCTTGGGAGAAGGCGGAAAAAGAGAAAGCAAATTGGTCCGTTGTAAAAAGTGTGAGAAAAGAAGAGAGGAGCTCTATTGATCTTAGGGGGCAGACAGTGAAGCATAGAGAAAGAAGTAGCATGATGAAATCAAGACTCGCATTCGAGTCTGGGTCTCTATTCAGTAGAAGAGCAAACCGGATCTTTGCACTACCCCGGCGAGGTCTAGCATCCTTGGGAACCTCGACATCAAAGTTACCCGGCCGGATTTTGCAGGGAGAGCCGCATGGGTTTCGTCACCGCCTTCCACTAAGCTCCTCCTCCACATCCATACAAAGACATCTACCTAGTATCAGCTCACCGAGATATATAAGCATTTCAACGTCTACAATGTGCAGAAACAGTGGGGCAATATCACATACGTAAGCCTAGATTCTTTGGAAAATAGGTTTATTACACAGTTACTGACTTTGATCTGATTATAGTACTCCCCAGCGTCAGCTTCTTCCCCAAAATGTCAAGCCATACCACTACGCCTTGGTTCTCGATCCTGATTTCTCGACATTCAAGTTTGATGGATCAGTGACTATCCTGCTTGATGTTGCAGAAACTTCGAATTATGTTACTCTCCACACACTGGATACTGAAATCAAGTCTGCCAAGCTCATCACTAGTGAAGGCCATGCAGTCGATTCATCTAGTATAACTCATGATGATGATCTTCAAGCCGCTACATTTAAATTCCCTGTTGAATTCAAGGCCGGCGAAAAAGTACAGATTGCTATTGAGTTTGTTGGAGAACTCAACAATAAGATGGCTGGTTTCTATCGCTCTTCCTATACAGACAAGGATGGAAAGGAAGCTTTTATTGCTTCTACCCAGATGGAGCCTACTGACTGTCGAAGGGCTTTCCCCTCGTTTGATGAGCCAGCTTTGAAAGCAACTTTTGATATTAGTCTTATTCATGACCCAAAGCTTGTGGCTTTAGCAAATGCGGAAGTCAAGACCGAGAAAGATCTGCCAAACGGTAAGAAGCAAACTGACTTTGCGACTACTCCTGTTCTGTCAACATACCTTGTCGCTTTTGCGATTGGTGATCTTCGTTACGTTGAGTCAAACAAAGCACGATACCCTGTTCGAGTCTATACAACCCCTGGTATTGAGAACCAAGGAGAATTCTCTGCAGATCTTGCTGCCCGAACCCTTAACTTTTATGAGGAGAAGTTTGATATCAAGCTGCCTGTAAAAAAGATGGACTTTTTAGCGGTACCAGAATTTTCTGCTGGAGCAATGGAAAATTTAGGACTCATCACTTTTAGGGTTGTCGATTTATTATTGGATGAAAAGACTGCTAGTGTCAATACTAAGCAACGTGTTGCTGAGGTTGTTCAGCATGAACTTGCTCATCAATGGTTTGGAGATCTTGTTACTATGGACTGGTGGGAAGGTTTGTGGCTGAATGAAGGTTTTGCAACTTGGATGTCTTGGTATTCGTGCAATACGTTTTACCCCGAATGGAAAGTTTGGGAATCTTATGTGGGCGATAATTTAGAGAATGCTCTCAGCCTCGATGGCATGAGATCTTCTCATCCAATCGAAGTCCCTGTCCAACGTGCCGATGAGATTAATCAGATCTTTGATGCCATATCTTACTCTAAAGGTTCAGTAGTTCTCAAAATGATCGCAAATTGGCTTGGAGAGGATGTCTTCATCAAAGGTATCCAACGATACCTTAAGAAACATCTTTACGGTAATACAAAGACGAGCGATCTTTGGGCTGCTCTAAGTGAAGAGTCAGGAAAAGATGTTAGCCAAGTTATGGATATCTGGACCAAGAAGGTTGGATATCCTGTAGTGTCAGTCACTGAAAGGGGATCAGCCATTACCGTTGAGCAACACCGATTTTTGGCTAGCGGAGATGTCAAACCTGAAGAAGATAAGATTATTTATCCAGTCTTCTTGGGACTTAAGACTGAGAACAATATCGACAAGGATTCGATATTTTTTGAAAGAACAAAGACAATTGAACTTCCAAGTACCAAGTTCTTCAAGCTTAATGCTGATCAAACAGCATTCTTCCGTACCGCTTATTCAACTGAGCGATTGAATAAATTGGGTAATGCTGGTAATGATGGGCTTCTCTCAGTTGAGGACCGTACCGGATTACTATCTGATGCAACTGCCTTGGCAAGGAGCGGATACTCTAAAACATCAGGTTTACTTAATCTAGTATCTAGCTGGAAGGATGAAAGTCATTATGTTGTATGGGCTCAAATTATCTCAAGTCTTGGTGCAATCAAGATGGCATGGTTATTTGAATCTGAGGCAATACTTGAAGCTCAAAATTCACTTCGATTATCACTTGTTGCAGATAAGGCACATAAAGTTGGTTGGAAATTCAAAGATAGTGATAGCTTTGCAGATCAGCAGCTTAAAGCTTTACTATTTGGTGCAGCTTGTGGTGCGAAAGATCCTATTGCCCTAAAATCTTCACATGATCTATTTGCTAAATACATTGCCGGAGATAAAGATGCTATTCATCCTAATATCAAGGGAACAGTATTTTCTACCGTTGTTAAGCATGAAGGTACAAAGGCATGGGATAGTGTTTTTTCAATTTACCAAAATCCTATTAGCCCCAGTGAAAAGATTAGTGCATTACGTGCTTTAGGTAACACTGAAGATCCATCATTAATCAAGAAGACACTTAAGATTGCATTGGATGAGAAAATTGTTAAACCTCAGGATATTTACGTATCAATGGGTGGTCTCATTTCGCATCGACCTGGTGTTGAAGCATTGTGGGATTGGCTAAAGGTTAACTGGGATGTTATTGTAAAGATCTTACCACCTGGTCTTTCAATGTTGTCAAGTGTTGTAAAGATTGGTACAATGAGATTTACTACTGAAAAGCAAGCAAAAGCCGTTGAAGAATTCTTTGCAGATAAGGATACCAAGGGATTTGATCAAGCATTAGCTCAAAGTCTTGAATCAATTAGATCAAAGGCTGCTTGGGTATCTAGAGATTCAGAAGATGTTAAACACTGGTTTACTAACCATGGGTATCTGAAAAAGTAATTTCGACAAGATAGGACAATTAGAGCTCTTTCTTGTCTTTTACTACTAGGAATAGCGGCAAGAAAAGTATCATTTCATGTTTAAAAAATAGTTGATTGAATAAGATGAACGTAAAATAAATAAAATTCAAAAAGAAAAAAGAGTCATAACAAGTTTTTTCGACTGGTATCGTTGTATGTAAATGTGAAACTAAAATAATACACGTTTGACAAGATAAATGACTACCAAGGTGGAGAGGATAATTACATTTCCAGCAGGTGTAGTTGTTAAGAACAAGCCCCAAGCTAATAGACGTTGAGTAAATATACCCAATTGACGATGTGCTTTAGAGGGAAAGACAGGAGCAACAAGTGATAAAGTACTATATGAATCATCGTCATCAGGTGGAGGAGATGGAATTGAAGTGGGAGCAATTATTGGTACACGAAGCCACAAGTAAACAGGGCGATGATCAGAAAATTGATAATCAAATATTGAATTATAATCGTAGACAAAAAATTCTTGATTTTCTCCACTTGTATCATCAGTCATATAAAAGATACGATCAGTCCATGAAGGTACACGTGTCTTATAAGTATATAAGGTTGAATAAGCTACAAGGCTAGGATCACCCATAAACCAATTTGTAAACCTTTTCTTTGTGGTAGTTTCAATTTGGCCATCCAATTTATCCCCATCATCTTTAGTTGCAGTTTTGAATTTATATGTTGGAGGAAATCTCTTTTCTGGTTCTCGCAGTCCGTACAATGTTTGACGCTTATCCACCTGAAATTGAAGTTCATCATGTTGTTGCATATAATCACCCCAAAATTCTTCAAAACATTCTAATTTAGTATCATCCGTTATATCAAGGAATTTATTAGGGATATTCTCCACTTCTGAATGACTTGCTGTTGACCTATAATTTAGGTCGCCAAAAAAGAAAAGATGTGATCCAGGTTTATAAATGCCTTCAATAGATGATGGAGGCGTAGCAGCACTATATGGACTTGAATCATCATTACTGAGGGCGAGACCTTCAACAATCTTGCGATAATCCTTATTCCTTTGAGATGTAAGCCCTTCTCCCGAAGTCAAATGAGCCGTAACAAATGTGAGTTCTGTAGAATTGTTATACTTAAATCTTAGAGCAACTGCTCCCTTTAACTGAGTGTCAAGTGTTCCACATCCAATTCGCCCAGTCTTTATTCCTGAAACGTGCGAGTCTCCACGTACAAAAACAAGTAAGGATATTAAACCAGGTAGCTTGGTCGACCAGGGAGCAACAAGCTCGTACAGAGGTTCCGAATGCGAAATGAGCGGTTGATGTTCAGTAGTAGTATCATGATCATGATGATTAATATTATTATTATTACCAAACACCTTTAATGTTGCATTATGAACCGCATCCAAATATGGTTGTATATACCGATCCTTCTGCCTCTGCTTGAATGGCTCTACTTGAGTCAGCGGTGCTGTCTCTTGAATGCCTAAAGCAATGATATCCGGAGGCGTCCGGGTTTGACTTCCAAGATCAGCAACATTGTCACTTTGACTCCTCAGAGCTGCCTCCAAGTGCTTGGATAATGCTTCAACTGGTTGTGCCTGTTTAGCAGCATTCAATGTAAAAATGAAGACTCCTAAGCCTGAAGTATCCATCACAGGGCGAGTCGGTGGGTTGTTTAGCACTCAGTTTTCGGTCTTACGATGAAGCTCTGGCAGATCCATGTCCCAAATGGAAGCAGATCATGATACACAACAAGCTCCAAATAACAACAAGGACGATCCGTGTCTAACTAGACAAGAAAACAGCAAAACGTAACCAGACTACAAAAGAAAAAAAAAAAAAGAAATAATGAAAAAAATGTATCCTATAATTTCGACATTCGATCTTCATGAATAAGGAAGACCAAACTTCCTGCAAGGAAAATTACGCTATTCTCGAGAGTACAAGAGTGTTCGTGAGAAGTGACTCCTGGCAACGGGTGTCCGGTAGGATCTATAAAGATCAGCCAGACCCCGCCGTGGCATTCTCTCTGGCTTTTTGATTAAGGAAAAAAAAAAATTCTTGGAGGGGCGAAACGCCCACTATTTATAGTCTAGGTAGGGTAAAAAAAATAATTGGGACTAATTCAGATTAGGTAGGGTATACGGAAAACGTCAATATGCATTACCACCGGGGGTCAAGTCCTCATCTAATTGTATATTGAATACAGGATGTATACAGGATATACATCTATATATTGTCTATGGTCATATTACGAGACTTGTCCGAAAGGCGAAGATCCCTTTCGATTTGGTGGGCTCGTTTCTCAAATGCCTTGGTCATGATTGTAGTAACCTTTGGAGCAAATGTCGACGATACCAGATTGTAGATAGGATTTGCAAATTGATATCTGAGCTTATAGCTTATAATAGAATGTGTTGATGGACGCTTTTTATCGGCATGTATATTCCATTCAGTATATAGAGTTTTGAAGGTATCGTTGTTGAGAGCCTCGGCCTTAGTTTTTGTTAGAACGCATTTTTAATTAAGATTATAACAACAAAATCACATATAAAAGATAAATGGGCCTCACAATTACAGTGCCAGGTCTGATGCATGTAACTTTGCTGTCAAATGAGTCGTCAAAATCTCGCCATCCTACACGGAGGGTAGCTTCCTCAGCAAGATTCGTCCCCGTATTCACTTTTGTAACTATTGATTCCTTGCAATAGGGGATGAACTCATGATATTTTTCCACCGAGGATACTATTTCAAACATGCGAGCCTGCGAATACCTTTTTTGAAACTTGTAATCAGCAGTTGAGCCAAAAAAAAAAAAACAACCCCGGTCCGATGAAAAACTTACGGTAGCGTCTTCTTAACTTCAAAAGATTGCCCTTCACCGCCTATCGATATAAAACATCGCCTAGTAGAATGCCATGGTACTCGTGATCGAAAAAGCAAGATCGATTTGACATGGTGCCGTGTGTTCATTGTTACAGTAAAAAGAGAATTCTACAAAAGCGTAGCGCTTTTTCTTTTATGTGCTAGGTCAAATTTCATGATTGAAACAACTTAGTTATGTACTCATCTACAAAGATTGGCACTCTTCGGGCCAATCTAATTCTAATTTACAATTTGGAAACACTTCAGATGATTGTACCCCAGTCGCCAATCTGTTGCAAAAATAGCTAACAGTTGGAAAATATATGTATCAGAGAACATGACTATAAGAAAAAGCAAGCACTATTCAATTACTACTAATACAAAAAATCAGGTAAATTGCTGAAACATATAAAGTGCTTCTCTTTCTCGAATTATGGGAAGAATTTAAATGAATTCTAATTACCCTCCTTTCTTGTTTCCTAAAAAGGAAATGTCCAAAACGGGAAAAAGTGAAGGGAGAAAAAAAAATAAAATAAAAAAAAAGCTCCCCGGTAGAGATCGAGAAAATATATCAGAACCTCTATACCAGAGATGACGACCTCTACAGGTAGTAAGATACCGAAGAGCTCGTTTAAGCGTGACTCAATTCAACCTTTCTTTTCTGGAGGCCAAATCGGAATATGCAGTCAGAAGGGCTATATGGCAACTCCATATGGGGATGAAATCGTTCTAACCGATTTCGATACTGGGCATCGAATAGCAAAGATCCCCGAGGTGAGCCATATTTATGGGATTGATTCTTGCTTTTCTATACATGTTACTGACATTTTATATTATGACACAAGGATGAGGAAGATATACGGTTCGTGACTGTGACACCATCGGGATCCCATCTCATTGCCTGTTGCCGATCACTACAAATAAAAACCTATTCTATTCCAGATTGTACTCTTCTGAAGTCTACCAAAGCAAGTGATAGTGCGGCGCTATGTCTAGAAACTGATTCTACTTCTACGCTTTTTGCTGCCGGTTTCGCAGATGGACTCGTTAAAGTATGGGATATAAATGGCGGATTTGTGACACATAATCTTAGAGGCCATGGCTCACCTGTTTTGGCTATTAAATTCTTTGGTTTAGAGGGTGGAAAAAGATTCCTCTTGGCAAGTGGAGATGAAGAAGGTAAGATCAGGTTATGGAATCTTGTTTCGAGGAAAGTAATAGCTGTAAAACAAAGCCATGTTAGTGCAATAAGATGCCTTGACTTTTCTCAAGATGGAAAATTCCTTATTAGTGGTGGTGGTGACAACGTCTTGAACGTTTGGGGTACTACAAAAGAGTTTAAGTTATTAAAGACAATCCCGGTCCTTGAATCCCTTCTCTCTCTTGGTTTCTTACCTCCTGGTACACTCCAAACTGGCAATAAGGAGTCACATTCTCGAAAACAGCAGAATATTGCATTCACCGCTGGTGAACTCAATCGAATACGCTTATGGGACGTGGAAGCCGGTAAAGAGGTGACCAATTCACCAGAGGAAGGATCAGTGCAGACAGACGAAGAGGTAGTCATTACTCAGGTCTTAATTTGCCAAGGCCAAGATAATTCCGAGGGCGATGCTAGTGAACCTTCGTTACTCGCTGTGCATTCGGATCATACTCTTATTCAGCACTCTCTCATATCGAGATCTCTTCCTATAACTAGGAGAATTGCAGGATTCTTTGGAGAAATCCTTGATCTAGTCCTTTTTGGGCCAGATGAATCACACATTGCAATTGCCGAAAGTTCAGCTGAGATTCGATTGCTTTCTAGGGACCGATTTGGTTTCAATGTGCTTGAGGGTCATACGAATATGGTTATCTCCCTTGCCAAATCAATTGACGGGAATTGGCTAGCCAGTGGTGGTAAAGATGCGACCGCTAAGTTGTGGCATATTGATCCTGAGAACGAATCATTTAAATGTCATTCTACATTTATTGGACACGCTGATCAAGTCAGTGCATTATCTTTACCAGGTGCACCCAATTTTAATCCTGGTGGTTTACCGGCTTTTTTGCTGACGGGATCTGAAGACTTGACAATCAAGAAATGGACATTATCAAAAACTACATCTTCAGAGGATGGAGAGCAGATAATAAATAAAGCCGTATTCACAAGGAAAAGCCACGATGCTGCTATAAATGCAATCAGTGTCGCTCCCAATAATGAGACTTTTGCAACTGCTAGTTCAGATAAGACTGCCAAGATATGGGAAACAGATTCTGGTAATGTTATTGCTATGCTACAAGGTCATCGGAGGACAGTGTGGAGTGTGATATACTCACAATATGATAAAGTCATTGCTACAGGGAGTAGAGATGGTACCGTCAAACTTTGGTCTTTAGATGATTACTCATGTTTAAAGACATTCCAAGGCCATACAGGCCCAGTTCTAAAGGTGTTATTTATTACTTCCGGCCTCCAGCTAGCCACTGCTGGTGGAGACGGGCTTGTAAAAATATGGACAATCAAGACTGAGGAGTGCAGTGCTACACTTGACAATCATGAAGGGCGGATATGGGCACTTGCCTCTCGAGAAGATGATACAGGGCTTGTATCTGGTGGTGAAGATTCGGTAATCACATTTTGGACTGATAATACTGAACAAGCAATAAAAGAAGAGGCGGAAAAAAATGCTGAGATGGTCGAGAAAGAGCAGAACCTATCTAATTATATGCACCGGCAAGATTGGCGGAATGCCATTATATTAGCTATGTCTCTTGATCAACCTCATCGTTTGTTAAATCTATTCAAAAAGGTAATTGATGAAAATAAAGAGCCTGAAAGCCATAGTGGCCTTTTAGCCGTGGATGAAGTTCTTTCTTCACTCTCACCAGAACAACTTTCAACAATTCTTTCAAGGATTCGGGACTGGAATACTAATGCAAAGACTAGTGTAGTCGCTCAGCGGGTTCTCCATACTCTTCTTGTATCATACCCGCCGAATGCATTTGTAAACCTCCCCAATATCAAACCTGTGCTTGATGCAACTCTTCCATATAGTCGACGACATTATAATCGTATTGAAGGTTTATTGGAGGATAGCTACGTTGTTGACTTTTCTCTCAGACAGATGGAGCAAGTTCTCCAGCAAATGGACAACACAGATAGTACAAAAGCATGAAACGACATCTACGAAAAATTTATTCTCTTCTTCCTTGTACTTTTAGACCAACAAAAAATTAGATTTTATTGAATTTTGCATACGTTTTGGAATGTTTTTATTTTATTTCTTATTTCTTTTCCTCAATATTCCCCCACATTTCTCCAATATTTCCCAAGTGTAATTCGAGTAAAAAAAAAAAGGACATTACGTACTATGTGACTTAAGCCCTCTTTATCATCAGGTTTTAAATCACCATTCAAGGATCTTTGAGAACACACGCCGTAACGTCCCGATAGTGACTAAGTGCTACCGTTGGTAACGCTACCCTTTCCACCTCAGGGCTAATGGCTACAAAGAGAAAGCCACGCAGATTAGATCGTGACAACAAAAGTCGTAACAGTCATATCTTTCTATATATTTTAGCATTCAGATTGGTCAATGCACTCAGTCTAAAGACATTTTTCCAACCAGATGAATATTGGCAATCTCTGGAACCTGCTCACCAGCTCGCGTTTGGTTACGGATATCGAACCTGGGAATGGAAACACGGATTAAGAAGCTACCTGCACCCTCTGATATTTGCTGGCATTTATAAGCTGGCTCAATTGTTCGGACTGTATGAGTCCCAAGCTTCAGTGAGTCCTCCTGTCTATAAAAAAATCTTACCTTTTATTTATTTCTTACTAATTCTCTTTAAGATCATACTGCCTAAAATATTGCAGGGAACGTTTGCTGCGTTAGGAGACTACTATTCATATAGATTTGCGCAGGCCTACTATCTTTCTCGAGAAGGGAAAAGTCGTGAAGTTTCGTCTCGTGTTCCGGTCATTTCACTATGGTGCTCTCTGACTTCGGCATTTGAATGGTTTGTTCTACCACGCACGTTCTCCAATTCTTTAGAACTAGTCTTGACTGCCTATGCACTGTGCTATTGGCCCTGGAAGAGCTCTTTGTAAGTCCTTATGCAGGTGCTTATGCTAATTATTCGTTTGTTTGTTACTAATAGTCTTTTATGATACAAGGCCTAATAGCCTAAGGAAAGCGACTGTTGCAATTTGGATAGCTATAGTGCTTCGTCCGACAAATGCAATATTATGGGTGATCCCCGGTTTAAATTTGATTTACACATCTCGCTCTTTGCGCCCAATCTTGTCTGCCTTGGTTACAGGGGTTCCAATCCTATCTTTAACGACTGCATTGGATTTCTACTTTTATGGGCATGCTGCGATACCTGCTATCAAGTTTTTGCAATTTAATTTTGTGGAGTCTTTGTCCCAGTTTTATGGAGTAAATGCGTGGCACTATTATCTTAGCCAGGGACTGCCGATATCCCTTACTGTATTATTTATCCCGCTTATATATGATATTTATAAATGCCACGCTGATACCGTCTTTGATGTGGCTGGTTCAACTGCAGTATTCGTCATTTTCATCTTCTCTCTAGTATCGCACAAGGAGGTCCGATTTATCATGCCCATTTTACCTATCCTACATCTAAAAGCAGCTCATGGTATTTACCTAATTCCAAGACCAAAGTTACGTCGAGCATTTTGGATACTTGTTCTCGCTATAAATGTACCTTTAATTTACTATGTGAGCTTTGTTCACCAGCGGGGGGTCATTGATGTGATTGATTATCTCCGCGATACATTGCCTCCCAATGCTTCTGTGGGATTTCTTATGCCATGTCACTCGACTCCATGGCAAAGTCAGCTCCATCGACCTGATGTGGATGCCTGGTTCCTCACGTGTGAGCCACCAATTGGGTAAGTTTAAACGGATAAAGATAATTCTTATTGACCTTCTAAGCTAATTTCTTTTTAATAATCAGCTTTCCTGCGGACGAGATGCAGACGTACATGGATGAAGCAGACGTGTTTTACGCAGATCCAGCAATGTTTCTTGCTAATCTACCGACCCATAACGAAAACCCATCCTACCTCGTCCTTTTCGAATCGTTATTAAAAACGATTGATCCTTCTTTAGATCTCCCTGGCTACGTGGAAGTAAGAAATATTTTTTTTGGCCTGCCGAGTCATAGTCTTGTCTTATCCGTTAACTAACTTTACTATATAGGTTGCGAGATTTTTCAATAGCCATATGCATGATGACTGGCGTCGTCGAGGTGATGTAATTGTGCTTAGACGGGATCCTGATTAAAGAGTCTTTTCTTTTTTTTTTTGTGTGTGTCTACTACTGTATATAGTACATATATATTATATGGAATTATAGCTGCATTTCGGCTTTAATATTGTCTTCCACCATTTAAGCGTGAGGCTCAAATAGATCCCCTAATTTAGCCCGATTAGGGAATATCTCCCGTCCCTGGATGGCAACCGTGGAACAGAAAAATTGCCCCAAAGACAACCGCCGTAGCGGCATCTTCGAGAACAAAAGGACGAGAGAGGTATCGAGGCCGATCGATCTACCATTATTAGGTGACCATGGTTCGTCGATCTCCGCGAACAATCAAAAATAGCTCCTCATCAGGAAGTGCAGCTGCTAGCAGTGCTAGTAGTGCCCTCAGTACACCCCCTAGTATTGGCAACGAAGTGGTTTCGTTCATACTCGATAAGATAAGCGCCGGGGGGCAAAAAGATGGTAGAGATCTTGAAGGGCACCGTCATGGCACAGACGAAGAGGAAGACGATGAGGATGATGAGTCCTTCAGAGCCTCCGATTCAGACTCGGACGATGTTCTCACCACGAGTAAGATAACACCCTCCACACAATTTATATTTACAGTTTGTTATATACTAACTTGATTCTTTAGGAAGAAAAGAAATTCCTGACTCGTCAGAGGTTAGCTATAACACTGCAGATGAAGGTGAGCTTTTCGTTATGAGTTGTGGTCTTAAAAGGATATAAATTGACTGAATTATCTTTTCAAGGTGGCGGATTCATTGTAGATGATTCAGACGATATTTTAAGCCCTCCGGCCAAAAGGAGACGACCTACTCGTCGAAGGGAGTGGCCAACTGACCTTACACATCTACCTGACGATGTCATCACAATCAGTTATCTTGACGAGGCGCTTGCGAGTTCTGGTGAAGAGCATAATGATGAGGAAGCAGTAATACCGGCCGCACCTGTCCGTCACCAGAATCGGAAGAAGAAAGCACCTAAGAAACCACTCCCATACTTTGATAATTTTGAAAGGAAGTGGTACACAAATACCGAGCGAGAACAGGCAAAACTTTACTATCGACACGATTACTTGAAGCGAGCCCTTGACGAGATTGAACCCGTGGTACCTATAAACGATGGGACTGTTTGCCAGCCAAAGAACATGGCGTTTAATTTGCTGCCATTTCAACTAGAAGGCCTCTATTGGCTCAAAATACAGGAGCAAGGAAGATTTCGGGGTGGAATTCTTGCCGATGAGATGGGTATGGGCAAAACTATTCAAACGATTGCTCTACTTTTGACTGAACCTCGAATGAAACCAAATCTGATTGTGATGCCAACTGTTGCTCTCATGCAATGGAGAAGCGAAATTGAAATGCATTCTAAAGGTAGTCTTTCCGTTTACATATTTCATGGAGCTAATCGGGAAAAGAACGTCAAGAAGCTGTTGGATTACGATGTGATCTTGACCACCTACAGTGTCATTGAATCGACTTATCGAAAGGAACATTATGGGTTCAAACGTACTACAGGTGTAGTTAAGGAGAAGAGCCCGCTTCATCAGATGGAGTTTAAACGAGTGATTCTTGATGAAGCCCACAACATTAAAGATCGAGCAAACAACACATCTAAAGCAGTATTTGCAGTTAAGTCTGAATTTAGGTGGTGTCTATCAGGGACACCCTTGCAGAACCGGATTGGAGAGCTTTATTCACTTATAAAATTTTTGAGGGCCGAACCATTTTCAAATTACTTTTGTAAAAAATGTCCATGCGCTAGCAAAGACTGGGATTTTATTGGGAATAGTCGTTGTCGCTCTTGTGATCATCGGCCAATGGAGCATACAAGTTGGTTTGGCACAGAATTACTCAAGCCTATTCAGAACCATGGAAGCTCAGATGAAGGACGTGCTGCTTTTACAAAATTACACAAGCTTCTGAAGGGAATAATGCTGCGGCGAACTAAAGTAGAGCGAGCAGATGACATGGGATTACCTCCGCGGATTGTGGAAGTACGGCGAGATTACTTCAATCCAGAGGAGTTGGATCTGTATCGGAGTATATTCTCCAATAGTAAACGACAATTCAATACATATGTTAGGCAAGGAGTTGTCCTTAATAATTATGCAAATATTTTCACATTGATTACACGGATGCGGCAAATTGCTGATCATCCTGATCTGGTACTGAGAAAGCAAGGAGGGCAACAGGATAATTCTATTGTATGTCGTTTATGCGACGATGAGGCGCAAGAGGCAATTGAATCGCGATGCCATCATACCTTTTGCAGAGTATGCATTCGAGAATATGTGGAAGGATTCGTTGGGGATGCTAGCGAGTTGACATGCCCAGTATGCCATGTTCCACTTGTGATTGATTTGAGTGCACCAGCGAAGCAAGTAGACGAAGAAGTAGTAAAAAAGGGAAGTATTATTAATCGGATTGACATGAGTCGATGGCATAGTTCAACTAAGATTGAAGCACTTGTTGAAGAACTTTACAAGTTACGAAGTGATCGACAGACTATTAAATCGATTGTTTTTTCACAATTTACAAGTATGCTTGATCTTGTTGAGTGGAGATTAAAGAGAGCAGGATTTCAACTTGTAAAACTTCAAGGAAGTATGTCACCATTACAACGTGAAAGTACAATTAATCATTTTATGAATACACCAAGTTGTGAAATATTTTTAGTATCACTTAAAGCAGGTGGTGTTGCATTAAATCTTTGTGAAGCATCACAAGTATTTATTTTAGATCCATGGTGGAATCCAAGTGTCGAATGGCAATCAGGTGATCGTGTACATCGTATTGGACAACATCGTCCAGTTAAAATTACAAGACTTGTTATTGAAGATAGTATTGAATCAAGAATTATTGAATTACAAGCAAAAAAGGCTGATATGATTGAAGCAACAATTGGACAAGATGATACAGCAATGAATCGGCTTACACAGCAGGATATGGAGTTTTTGTTTGGCTAAAAAGAGAGAGAGAGAGAGGTTATAATTTAGCTTAGAATTTAGAATGTATAGAAGGGAGAATATGAATAAAATAAACAATTCTACAAGGTAAAGATGACAAGTCTACCGTCAACTCCGGAAGAAGAGATTTTAGTCACGTTTGGTCCGCGAGTTTCGTAAGCTCTGAGGGTGCTGTAGAGAAGAAGTGTTAACATATAAAAGGATCGTAAAATGAGGAGGGGGGGGGGAAATAGCAATAAAAAAAATTACTTACTTGATTGTATTCTGATGGACAGTGGGGAGTGATTCATCAGATTTTTGATGAAGACCTGTACCTTTAAGATCCATTTGTCTAAACATATCAAGAGCAGAACTTTCGCGATCATTAGCAAATCGTGAAGATGATTTTGTTGGATCATCAAGTAATCTATCTTGTTTCCAGCCATTTTGATCATTACCAGAATATACTACTGGGAAACAATCATGACCAGCAGCAACAAGGCTTGACTCTGATACCCAGATAAGTGACTTGAATGGAAGAAATTTTGTCTCAATTGTAAATGCAGCTACTGGAGCATGTGGATCACCAGAACCACCTGGGTAAACAACAGTAACAGTTGAATCATGAGATACAAATCCAAGAGCATCTCCTGATGGAGAGAATCCTACACTATGAACCCAAGCATTTGATGGGTTAGCATATTCGCCGCATAAAGTTTGAAATGGTAAACGATCCCCCCATACGGATGGAGGTGGTCTCTCATCAACAGATTTTATATAGGCAGAAAATACACGTGCATTCCCATCAGTAGATCCTGCAGCTAAAAGGACATTATTAGGATGCCATTCAACGCTAACAACAGTTGAACGAAGTGGTTTCTTGATATGTTTTGAAACCCACCAGTCATTATCTTGCTCAAAATAACAAATAGCAATAACTCTTGCACCTGATCCAACAGCAAATTTACTTCCATCAGGAGACCAACGTACATGAGTTGCAGCACGATTAATACGTAAAAGTACTAAAGTAGGCTTAAATGTACCATCTTGTTGAGGTTCCCATACAAGGGCATTCCTATCCTGTGAGCAAGTCACAATACGACCATGTGCACTAATATCAACAGATGTCACAGTCTTATCATGCTGTTCAAGTTTCTCAATTAATTGATATCTGGACCCTCCCGTAGAGAAAAGATCCGCATCTGTCTCTCTAGCAACCGCTAATACTTTTCGGTCAGGAGAGAAACAATGATCGGCAATAGTAGTATGGCCGAGAAGATGAGCTTGAGGAGTTGCAGACATGTTTTTGAAAGCAGGAGGTCGACTCTACTGCCTTGCCGAGCTGATAAATAGGGAAGGGGGTTTTGGTGATGATGATTTGTGGTGTTGTGTTTCTCTTCTTCCCAAAGCAAATGACATGGCCAAATTGCAGCAAGGAGCAATTTCAACAAGCATGTGAAGAACTTGCTCCAATTTTAAGGAAAAACCACCATGTAGATGCCCGAGTAAAGACAGATCCAATAGTGGGTGATAAGTGGCTAAGGATAAGTAGATACCAAGTTAGCTTACACGTGGTGGGTAATTATGATATTATCCAATCTCCATCCTATCAGGTGCCTATGATTTATGCATCGTTCTACGATGATGATAATCAAATCATTGCTGATCCTAATCAAGTTATTTCTATTCTGCAAGAGTTGTGGTGGTGGAAAAATTGTAATAATAATAATCAACAAGCCATTGTATCACAGGGAGAGCATCCCATCACTGGATTTGCTTCATTTTATGCTCATCCATGCCTAACTGGACAATCAATGCAGACTGTCTGGCAAGATGGAGATCCCCTAAATGACTGCGAGTATCTTTTAAGTTGGCTGACAACATATGGTCCCCCTATGGGCCTGTCAATTCCGTCTAAGAGTGTAGATTAGTTCTATTGTACAATTATTATTATTATTATTCTTCTTCTTTTTTTCTTTATTCCTCATCGAGCTTGGTCTTTTTATTTACATGACCTTGATCGTCCTCATCTTTGCCATTATCGTCACTGTCGTAATATGTAGGATCTTGTTCACTCTCCTGCTGCTGTATCCTTGACCGTTTACCATCTGACTGGACCGGCCGACCTAAACTATCAGTTTCCAAAGGAAGAGTAGATGGATTAAGAGGTGGAGGTTGCGGTAAGTTAAATGTACCATCAATCTTTGCAATAGCATTAGATTTCGATTTTGAATAGTGGATGTGTAATGGTTTACCGAGAAATTCTTTCCCCTCTAAAGTTTTCATTGCAATTGTCGCTGTTGGAATATCTCCATAGACAATATGTGCTTGACCTCTCATTTTTGGTGTCTTTAGTGCAATAATTGATATGACATGTCCATACGTGCTGAAGAGCGTGTAGAGCGCAGTCTTGAGATCTAAATCACCCATTTGTATTAGCTATGACAATATATATATCGATATCCCTCAGTACTTTACCTTGTTTATTTATCTTATCATTGAGATTATTCACATACAGCGTCTGGTTTGGTGGTTCAGACATTATTCTGCTTGCCTTTCTCTCGCTATTTTCTTCTTTTTCTGACATGTGGTGGGACAATAGGTCTAGTTAGGTAGAGTATATGAAAATATATATAGGAGAGAATAAACACAAAAATAATAAAGAATAATAAAAAAAGAAAAAAAAATAAATTTATAAATCTATAGACAGTAATTCTGGTGCACAATTTGTTAGAATTTACGCAGTTTCTAATATTTTTTTTTTTTTACTTTTTCACTGATTCTCGGATTTGCCATTCAATGGCACCGGGAATTGCAGGTAATACTACCATACTCTGTTATAGAAAAAGGAAAAGATTAGTAAAAATGATTAATAAGAAAAGAAAAAAAAAACTCACAGAATAGTCAGGTGGTGGTACAACTCTGCTACCGCCGGGTAGTTGCCATTTAAAAGTCCTGATAAAGTACGAAAGGATAGTACCAATTTGCATATATGCAAACTGTTCTCCAATGCACCGATGGCGTCCTGCACCAAACGGGAGGTAAGGAGAGCTTGCGCCCTTGGAGACAAGACCATATCCATAGTCTACTTTGTCATCGTCACTTTCATTGCTCATCTTTTTGTTATCATCCCATCTTGCAATGTCAAATTCCTTGGCGTGAGGGAAGAATTGTTCATCAATGCTAGATACTCCTGGAGATGCAAGCACATAATTACCATGTGGAATAACAATGTTAGATCCTGCAACTTGGAGATCATTCTTAACGTAGCGCATAATTGAGTGAAGAGGAGGATGCATTCGGAGTGTTTCACGAATTACATTGTTTATAAGCGGCATCTCTTGAAGTGCTTCATAAGTCAAAGGAGCGTTAATATCACCACCTACTGCACGCTTTTGTTCCTCAAAAAGTTCTTCTTGTAGCTCAGGAGATGCACCAAGATGAAGCATAGCCCAGGTCGATGTAGCAGACGACGTGTGCTGTCCTCCCATGAGAATTCCAATATTAAGATTAGCAATTTGTCGATCAGTCATTGTAACACCATCTTTATAAGTTGCATTACGCATAAGAGCATCAATCAAATCGTGATGTTCAACACCGCTATCCTTTCGTCGTTCCTTAATCACCTTGAGATACGTATCAGATACAATTTTCTGCGCACGGTCCCGCCGCCAGAAAGAGGGAAGAGGAAGATTTTCAAACAGGAAATTGAGAGGGGTAAAACCATGATCAAGATCAGAATATAATTGAGCAAATGTCTCGTCAAAGTGCTTTCTTGTTTCCTTGCCCTGAAGACAACGCGATGCAGTAAAGATGGTCAATTCTGGAAGTGCTTGCATAAGTGGAACAGTTCCCGACTTGCGATCCTTTTGGTTATCACCAAAAAAGAGACCGCTTCTATTGAGGTACTCATTAAACTCTTCAGCAATTTCAGGTACATTCTTCTTGAATGCTTCCTTTGTAAGGGCTGATTTTGCAAATTTCTTCTGCTCCATTAGTCTTGAATTTGGACAATCGTACACAACACCTTCTCCAAATACAGGAGCAGTTAGTGCATGATAAGCTTCTTCGGCTGAAACATTGGCATGCTTGGAGTTTAACACGAGCTCATTGCCCTTTGGTCCAAGACATACTGTAACATTGCGACCCAACAAGATAAACGTAAACACATCTCCATGCTTTTTCCTATTCTTATCAAAAAATTTATATGGGTCCATTCCATACTCAATAGTCGATCCGATAAACGGTGCCCAATGGAATACCATGGGTGGTTTAGACTTATCCACAAACAAAAGCTGTCCAAGTACATTGATCGCAATAGCGAGCGAAACAAGACTCGTCACAAATACTGGAACAAATATCCATAGCGGTACATCTCCAGCCAGAGCTGCCAAGGGCTTCACAATCACGTCTCCAACGATACCCATTATCGATTACCGTTGAAACAACAGCGAGAAAAAAGAAAAGAGAATTAAAAAAAAAAATAAAAAATACCAGAGAACGACCGTGCAACAGTCAACCCCCAAAAAAAAAAAAAAAGAGAGAAAAGATATCAGAGGGATATTTCCAGACAAATAGAAATCTGCCTGTATTTCTCTGCTTACTTTTTTTTTTCCTGCGTTGGTGGTCCGATTGTTTTTCTCGAGTTAATGGGATTAGACAATGGTGCGCCGCATTACTCCCAACCCAAAGAGAAAAATAAAAAAAAAATTTCTTATTCCAACCCAACAAAAAACGTGAGCCGTATCTAATCAGCAAAAGTGTCTATAATTAGCGTATTGTAAGAGAACCCCCCAAAAGACCACGATGGCTGGCTGGATTAAGTAGAGTAAAAAACAAAACAAAACAAAACAAAAAAAGGGCTGTGTTTATTTCTTTTATTAGTTCATTCTATTACTCGTCATCATCATCTACTAAAACTGGGTTGTGAACACCGCCTCCCTCATCATGCTGACTAATTGATTCTGTCCGTTTGGCGTATGTATTAGAAGTGAGACTCCGCTCTCGTACGTGTTGGGGATCGTTGTTGTGGTTATAGAACTGCTCTTCGGTTGTCCAACTGTACTGTCCATTGCTCTGAGGCTGGGCTACTCCGCTTGTACTGCTATTCCTGCTGTCATTACTCATGTTATGACTCTTATCTGCTGGATCCAGTTGTGTGGTAGTCCAGACTCGACCATTGACATTATCATCGTATGCGTCCTGGTTGGACTGGAAATTATTATTCGTACTGGTGAATGGAGAGGCTTGAAGACCACCACCACCACGCAGACCATTATTATTGTCATTTTCCATTGTATAATTATCATTGGAAGTCGATAATTTCAATTCCTTTAAACCTGAGTAGATATTTGCAGAGGGGATTGATCCAGGTGAGCCTACTGATCGTGGCCTGCCATATTCGTAGTCCCCACTTGCGTTGGATGTAGCCCGCATCCGCCGCTGTGGAGTGCCAAATTGAAGACTGAGTCCTCCACCGTTTGCACTTGCTGGAGGTGGAGTTCCTGACCCCACCGAAGGTGATCCGAGCGCAGGTGGAGCGGACGGTAACTCAGGAGTAAATTGGCTCTGACTGTTGTGCTGATGGTGATGAGGTTGAGATTTAATTGATGCTGTCAATCGCTGTTGACGAGCCTCCATATTGGCTCTACGGTTGCTCTCATCTGTGGAAACTCCTCTTGGTCGACTATTTGCTCGTTTGAGCTCCGAGAAAATCTGGCTCTTGTGCTGAAACAAGTCTAGAATTAAACGATATCCGTGCCGGTTCGCCATTGTGACAGAAGTCAAGACTCGTGGCCGTAACAGTACAGGACTGAGTACATGAGCTAACTTGGACATGTATTCATCATCAGCATTAGTTAACTGCATTAAACGGGTATAGTGGGTCATAAGTGCATCGAGAGTAGCAATATTATTTATCCTTAGTTGTCCTAATGCATTCTGAATTGTAGGAATTCGCACTTTGGTATCTTGCTCTGAACTATGTGATGCATAAATAGCTCGTAGAATGTCATATACAGTCGATGAGATGAGCGAATCTGGTAATTCCAAAAAGAATTGCTTCAATACACTGCATACAACTGGAAGTTGATGTTTATCTAGTATACTGTATGCGAATGGTTGCCCAGTATTAATTTCTCGGCGTAGAGCATTTGTCGCCTTAAGTGGTACATCAATTGTCCACACACTCTGCCTGACTTTGTCATTCTCTAAAATTGGGTACTGCATATCCATGTAACTGAGAATTGTTGATACAATATGCGGGACCTTTTTGTGATCACCCCTGGATCGTAGCTCTAAGCTTATGCCAAAAGTTTGGCTGTCTGCAAGACTATAATAATTATCATATGGTACAACTCTTGGAATGTAATATCCTGTCTGGCGGGACTCAATCATATACCTGAGATCATTGTTTGGGTTAACTGTTTCTTGATATAATAGCATATTATCAACAGTAGCCTGTGTACTGGGTAATACATTAGATATCGAAGCGGAGAAGTCCAGCAAAACTGCCTTGATCGCTTTGAGTCTATCCATTTCACATCGTTCTAAAAACTTGCAATGCTCCATTATTGACTCTTCTAAATCGCACCTTAAATCATCAAGACTTTTCACAGCTGCTTGATATTTATCATCCGCCTCTTGGACCTCCCTTTTGGCCCGCTGTACTGGACTTTCATCCATGTGAGCCATTCTTGATTGGACAATACCTCCAATATACTCGCCCATCAATGGAGTAATGAGATCCTTTGATTGATCCAGCGATTGGAGATCGGCTAGTTTGAAAGCTTCTCGTCTCCATTGGTAATTAAAGATTGAACTGTTGGCGAAACGCTTCCCTACTGATCCAATTAGTCGTAAAAATCCCTCGTCAATGAGATCTTGACCAATCTTTTCAGCTCCGGCAACACCATTCTGATTCATATTGTCTTGGATCCACGATACGATTTGATCTCCAGTTGATACATTGGTATAAGTTCCAAGAATGGGTACTTTGACTTCTTTCTGTGGTACCTCTTGAAGCATTTGAGAGATGAGATCTTTTAATTTCTCTCTAGTATACCACTCATCTCCAATTTCGACTGGCTCGTCCTCATCATCGTTATTATTATTATTATTATTATCATCATCTTTATTCTCCTGTTCTTCTGTCATGACAGTTGTCGGAGCTGTACTAGCCGTCTCAGAACTGGTGGATGGAACGATGCTTGTAAACCCATTGTCTGAACCAGGAGTTGATGGAGTTGTCTGGCGTAATTTGCTACCAGTTACGCTTGCCAGAGGTGGGACCTGAAATGCAAGATTGCCTTCCTCCTCCAAGTCTTCCATCAGACGACATTTATTAAAATAAACCTTTTGTAGTCTTTTAACATCACTTGCTGCCTTTTCATGAGTCTTTACCTTTTTAGTGAGAATATCTTGGGATCGATTCATGCGATATTCATGATCTGTAGCCCATTTTGAAAATGGTTTTATCACCATAGCTCGAATGTTATCTGCTACTCTTTTATGGTGTTTACCTTCTTCCCCCATCTCCTTGATGACTCCATCAAAAGCTCTGCGAAGACTGGCACCTTCGTACCCTTCCGAATCATCTATTCTCTTTTTGCTGCCATCTCCTGATTGTCCCCCTCGAGCTACTGACAGCATCTTAAGATTCTCCCCATATAATTCCTCGCTTTCGGCTCGAGCAATTGCTAATTGTATTAATTCTTTATTCTCCGCGCATCCCTATAGAAATGAGTTGTTAATTTAGGGAGTAAACAATTTTATCTTTCTCTCGTTTTTTT
Organism: Trigonopsis californica; assembly: GCA_030574475.1. Taxonomy (NCBI): domain Eukaryota; kingdom Fungi; phylum Ascomycota; class Trigonopsidomycetes; order Trigonopsidales; family Trigonopsidaceae; genus Trigonopsis; species Trigonopsis californica. Next base: position 29,551 of record JAJMFC010000011.1, read on the forward strand.
TTTTTTTCACCAACCCGTCGGAGTTCATTAAACAAAACTTCTAGACCTTTAAAATTAAACCGTTAGCACATGGCAAGAAAACTCAATTGTCTAAAACATTTTTGTTTTTATTTTTTTTTTTTTACCTCGACCGTAGTCAGGAGTCCAAAATGAGCTATCAAACGATAGGACCATATTGATATCTCCGTAACAACATTCACGCGCGTATGTGCAACGGATCTACTTCCCGCAGATAAGATGAATACCTTAGATTCAAAAAAATAGATATTAAATAATAATAATAATAATAATAAATAATAATCCGGGGGGGGGAGAGATTGTTGACAAGACTTGGGTCTGGAACCTTGCTCGGGGTTGCACGAAACCCAAATCGGGAATGGAGGGAAAATATTTATCTACAAGAGTATAAAAGCGCGACTTGCAAGACACGTCAAAAGTATTCACATAGTATAGGAGATCGAAACAGAAATTTTATATATAATTAGAATGAATTACATACAGTCACCCTGGAGTGATCCTTTTTTTTTTTTTTTGTTTGTTGCATATTTATAATATAAACAGATTATTTTAGTGTTTAGGCGCAACGTATGTAGACAAATCATCTACAGCCTTTGAAATGATGGAAATACCCTTATCAATGTCCTGCTCAGATATAACGAGAGGTGGAGAAAGACGGATAATGTCATCGTGTGTAGGTTTGGCAAGTAGACCTCGATCTTTGAGCAAAAGGCAGAGATCCCAAGCAGTTCGACCATTGGCCTTGGATGAGTCAATCACAATAGCATTAAGCAGTCCCATACCCCTTATCTGTGAAACAATTCCAGACTTTAAGAGAGGCTCGAGCCCCTTACGGAATCGTTGGCCAAGAACTTCAGCTCGTTCAGTGAGTTTCTCATCCCGAACAACCTCCAGTGCAGCTATAGATACCGCTGAGCCTAATGGATTTCCTCCGAAAGTTGATCCGTGGGTTCCAGGCTTAATAACTGACATGATATCCCTTGAAGAAAGTACCAAACTTACAGGATAAAGGCCACCAGCAACTGCCTTACCCAATAAGACAACATCTGGATGGACGCCAGAGTGCTCATGGCATAATAGCTTACCAGTACGACCAACACCGGTTTGAATTTCGTCACATATAAACAAAACATTGTATTTCTTGCATAATGCAGCAACCCTTTGTAGGTAATCTTTATCAGGTACAACGACTCCAGCCTCGCCCTGAATAGGTTCGATGAGAAATCCGCAGACTTTGTCCCCCGCATTCTTAAGAGCCTCTTCAAGATCAGGGATATTATTATACCTGAGCTCTTTATTAGTCCCTGGGATATAAGGTCCAACTTTTGGCAAGAATGGACCATAATTATCTCTAGCCTCAGGATCTGTCGACATGGAGATAATTGCAATTGTCCTTCCGTGAAAATTGTTAGTGGCAGCAAGAATAATGGCTTCATTCTGAGGAATACCCTTCTTGAGATATCCCCATTTGCGTGCCAACTTCATAGCTGTCTCAACAGCTTCTGCGCCAGTATTCATAGGCAGCATCATCTCGTATCCAAAGTAGTTTGTAACAAATTTTGCATATTGGCCAAAGACATCATTGGAGAATGCCCTTGAGCTAAGAGTCAAATTTTGGGCCTGATCAATGAGCGCTTTAATAATCTTCGGGTGGCAGTGACCCTGATTCACAGCCGAATAGGCAGACAAAAAGTCTAGATACTTCTTCCCCTCGGGATCCCAAACATTTGCTCCCTCAGCTTTGGAGAAGACCACTGGTAGGGGATGATAGTTGTGGGCTGAGTATTGTTGTTCATAGTTGATAGCCTCCTGGGACGTGATTTTAGAGCTCATTATGCTTTTATAAATAGTAGGTTAGTTACTAAGAGAGATGGATGATGGTGGAGAATCTGAAGTCTGATCTGGATGGGCTGGGTTGAAATACAAGAGTGGAAAAAGTCTAAAGGCACTATGCACGTGACAGTGATTCCCTTGGCGACTCAGGGTCACAGGGTAAGTCATTGACAGGTGGTGTGGGTCCATCGGCCCCGAAGATCAGCGGAACGAACATTAAATGATGCATTTTAATTTACTATTATACAAAAAGCGCCGGTAAAACCCATTTAAATAAGTGTAGAAAAAATTAGTCATTGAAGAACCGACGTAATATACCAATATCTCCGACAGCGTTAAGTAGATCAATTTCACGTACTGCGGCAGATATTTTCTTAGGTGCGGTGCCGAATTTCTTATTTCTGCCACCTCCAGATCCGGGACCGCAAGATAGATTAATAGCGCCTACAGAATCAAGAGCTGTGATAACATCCTGAAATTCGTCCCGATTGAGACGATCAAGCAAGTCATCTCGAAGACATAATCTACAATAGTTTGTATAGAGTTCTTCAACGCTTAAACTGGTGCCTGATTTTCGTTCGCTCACAACCAGTGAACACAGAACAGCCTTTTGTTGAAGATTAAGAGTCTTGACTCTTTGCGCTATAGATTTGCCAAATACTGTAGAACACACTCTGGATATGTGTGCAATAGTAACCATGGATAATGTCATTTGATTGCATTGTCGCTGCCGTTGATCCTCTTCTTCTACAAGCTCAAATGCCCTACGACATATATCGAATGCCTTGCGTAGATCACCCGTAGACTGAGAAGTCTTGCGGGAACACAACTGAATCGCGGCTGGATGCATAGCCATATGTCCTGCCACTTGATCTATGCAGCTAAGCCTATCAATAATAATGCGCTCAATCTCCTCTGCCGAGTATGGTCTGAAGTTGAGCAGTTGGGGAGTAAAGAGACGTGACTTGATTTTATACACAAATCTGTTTGCTAGATCCAGTGCGTTGGCAATCCCAACAATGATCAAGTTGGAAGATTTGTCGAATGCCCAGTCAAAGAGTTGGTAAAGGATTTCTTGATCTCGGGTTACGAGCCGATCAATCTCATCTAGCATGAGCACATGAGCAACTGGGGAGGTAGTCTTACTTTTATTCTTGAACTGCCGAGTCAAGAGTGAAATACTCTCAGCAACAGATATGAAGGGGTCATCCCTATTGTCATTAAACATTTCGTAAACTTGAATGAATATATCTTGTGGTCGATTAATAGCCATGCAATTAACCCTTGCAACTTTGGCTTTAATGTCAGGATATTTAATGTCAAGGGAATCAATAACCTCACTAATGACGGCTGATTTCCCTGTGCCAGGCGGTCCACTCACATAGATGCACCCAGAATTTTGTGGAGAATCGCAAGTTTTAGCGCCTAGCCTCTCGTCAAAGAATGTCGATAGTGCCTGTCGTTCTGTTTCACGTCCAATCAGCTTTTTCGACTTGTAACCTCGGTGGAACAAGGTCTTTGCTGGATTATGAAGTGAAGGTGTCGTCGGTGGTGTGGGAAGGGTATCATCTAAAAGCTCTTGTTTTGTCTTATCAAAACATGACTGAGAATCTTGTTGTATTCGACTAGGAACCTTTTTGCAAGATTCAGGAGTGAATAATAATCCTTTCTCTGGCGTGAGACCCACTGGTGTCGCTACAAAATTATCTGACCCGACCCGCCAAGAAGGTGTCCTGGGAGTCGATATTTGTTTCCTGGCAAGGGATACTAATGATTCATGATTCTTGGTTAGCTTGGAGTTATATGAACTTTCAACTGTATTTTTTTTTTCAATAAATGAATTACCATCAAGCTTTGTTACTTTGAGAGGTCGTCGTGGAGTTGTTGGTGTGGGACTCCCACCTTCTCCGAGGCAAGTAATAGTGGATTGCGACCGCTTTCGGACAGAGCGAATTGGTCGTCCGCTCGCAGATAACTCGACTGGAGGGCCATCAGAGGTTGGTGGGCTCTCTTTTGGTATAGTTTTCTGCTGGGGTGATCTGATGGTGGTTGGCTGCTCTTGGACTTTCCTCGGCCGACCCCTTCGTCTGCGGGTTGGAGTCTGTTGTTTCTCGGCAATATCATCCTCATCGTCACCGTAGATGCTCGTATCGACTTTGGTGATTAAAAGGTCGTCATCACTATCAGAATCACTATCAGGGACGGCTAAATTTTTTTTTTTTTGGTCAGTATTTGAAATAATAAGTCAGAGTACGTTGGTTGTATAAAGGACTCACCTGCTAACTTGCGTACTCGGACCATCTATATTTTTTCCAGCAACAAAAACGAGTGACTGTGCTTGAAAAAATAACAAGATATCTGAAAAGTAAAAGAGAGATGCAAGGAAAGCACTAATATGATACGGGTTACCCATTTTTTGAGCCGTGTGTGTGTCGCGTCGTTGCAAAGACGCGTTTTTAAATTTTAGATGAATTTGTACCAAATTGGGTTAATTATGTTTTGTCGCGTTCACAGCGCGTATAGTTTTACAACATTGACGCGCTCACTTAACAACCACCTCCTGACAAACAATATTAACTTGGATTTTACATAAATTGAAAGAAAAGAAAAAAGAACATTATATTGACCATTCTATATAGGCAGAAACAGTTACAAGTAGAAAAAAAAAAAATGCCTTCAAGATGGTGGCGGTGTCTTCAATAAGGTAATCTTTATTGTATATACAGTGGAGTGCATTTTTTTCAAAAAGCTTCAAGTGTAGAAAGAAAAGAAATTAAAAGCAAACGTCTTAAAACTTGGCTACAGCGTAGGGGTAGTCCCAAGAGTCTTCCTTTCGTCGCCAAAGCTTCTTCTTCTTCTTTGTGGGGACATGCTCAACAAATTCAGTAATGCAATAGTCCTTTTTGAACTTGCGAATGAAACGAGGATCCCATAGCTCAGAAGCAATTCCCAAATCTTTACAACATCGCATAAGAGCATTGCTCTTGCATCCTTCGGTCGCTGTTGGGATATTCTGCGGAGCAAAGAACTGTTGCTCTCCCCGGGCAACACTTATAAGCCGACCATGAGCCAACAAAGCATATTCCCGGGTAACCAAGTTCTCAGTAATGATTGTCTCGCCTCTGGGAGCTAGCCCCCAGCCTCCAGGACCAAGCGCCTTATTGAGGATTCTCCGGTATTTGATCTCAGGAAGATAAAGTATACCATCAGGTTTGATTTCAATGTCATTAGGGTCGATGCTAGTCAAGAGAACTTTTGCAACTTCTGGAGAAAATGCTGCCGATGATAGTCCGTGATATGACTTTGACCAGTCGATTTGGTCAGACGGCGTTTGGGAGGATTCGCCCGTTATCGGATCCTCATGGACACTATCGGCCAACCCATTGAGCTTGCCCTTTGTGACAGTTCCAAATGCAGATGGACGTGCTGGTATTGTTGGGGCTGGTTTACTTATGGTGGAACTGGATTCACTGGGCTTGGAAGTGGTGCTAGTGGCACTGGTTACTCTCCTAACCGTAGAACTGGCCTGAGTTGCAGACACAGTTGGACGAGCAGCAGCAGTAGTAGTAGCTCCCCTGTTTAAAGACGTCGAAAAGGCTCTCAAAGATTCCCTCGAGGGCCGTAACAGACGGCGGATGGGCAGCATGATGGTGGTAATGGGCACAAGATGGAGGTTGGGGGGAAGAGCAAAGATAAATAAATTCAAGTTCTTGTCAAGCCGTTGCCAAGGCAGCGCAGCATTACTTTTCCTCCCGCCATTATCAACAACCATAAACTGGTAAGATGAGATGACCAGTCGCAAGAATGTACCGCATAGTACCGGTATGAGGGTATATTGACTACGAAGGAGCATTTGTAGAGCTCTTATCTATGTAATCATTAGAATAGACTAGGCAAGAATTTTGTTTGAATCTATATACAGTTGGGCTTTTCTATTACACCTGAGGTGCAGCTACTTTGTGCTCGTTCGAGCATTGTTTCCTCTTTGCTGCCAGCAGTCTTTAAACGCCTTCATTTCGTCCGTGCACTGTCTCCAGTCGTGTTTGGCTACGTAGCAGTCTCTTAGGACATCATTCTCCGCTGATAATATACAATCTCGACGTTAGCTGTAGGTCTAGACTCGATGCTATAATGCTTTACCTGCACAGCCTGTATCTATTATTCTCTGATCCCTGGAAGAGACAATTATTAGCATTAGAGCTGTAAAAGAAACGGGTCGATAGACTTACCATTCATCTGGCTCATCGTCATCATCATCGTCATCATTTACTTCTTCCCCCTCCTTCTTCTCCTTATTCTCTAATTGCTTGTCCTGCTCCTCTTTTTTAAGCTGCACGTCGCTCATAACTACTGTACTGTATAGTTGTGTTGTGGATATTTGCCCGGGAGATGAGCAGTTTATCCATCCACCCAACCTTCCACACTCACTCGTCTAACTATGAGAACCAATGTTTTAATCTACAACGGTAAAGAAATTTCGGTTGGAAAACTAAATAAAACTCTCTTTTATACTTGACTAACTCTGTTCTGTTTAAGGCCCGGGAGCTTCCTTGGAATCGGTCAAGAATACTCTTTATTCCCTGCGCCGTCTACTCTCCCCTCACTATGCTGTATTTACGGCTGATCCACATATAATAATCCATGAACCCTGGATTTCTTCGACTGCTCTCCTGGTTGTACCAGGTGGTGCCGATATCCCATATTGTAAAATGCTAAATGGTGCAGGAAATAGAATGATTTCTAGGTATGTCTCTCAGGGAGGAAGGTATCTGGGTTTATGTGCTGGTGCCTATTATGCTGCTTCATATATCGAGTTTGAACTCAACTCGAGTGTTGATGGTATGGCTGTTGAAGGTGATCGCGAACTCTCATTTTTTCCTGGAGTCGCCCGTGGTACTGCCTTTTCCGGCTTCAAATACAACTCAGAGCAAGGATCCCGTGCTGCGCGTCTCAAGGTTGAGTGGTCTTCGGGCTTCGGACTTAAAGAACCACCAGCCTCTCTGTCGCAGTTGCAAGATCCTGATTACATGCGGATATATTACAATGGTGGTCCAGTCTTTGTCGATGCCAATTATGACTCTGCAGACGGTGTCACTGTTCTCGCAAGATATACTGAGCCTCTTTCTGTAAATGGGGGCCCAGGCAATGCCGCAATTGTTAAGTGCAAGGTTGGCACAGGCTCTGCGATTCTTTGTGGTCCTCATCCTGAGTTTTCAATATCTTGCCTTGAACCTCATAATTCACAAATAAAAGACCAACTTACGGACAATGAGCCGAGAAGGGCTATTCTCCTTAAACAGATTCTCCTCTCTTTGGGACTCGAGGTGAACTCATGTGAGGAGCCAGTTCCAAACCTTACAAATCTTTATTTATCATCGCTCTATCCCAGCGGCGTCTCTGATATCTTGCAGGGAGTGTCTGATATGTTAGTGCGAGACGACAAACAACCGGACGAGAGACTGATTGTAGGAGAGAATGATACTTTCCGCCTTGTCACTGATGATGCTCCACTTTCCGTACTTGCTAGTCACCATACACCTGTCACCCCTGATGAAGATCTAAACAAGGTTATCAAGACGATTATCTTGTGTCCTGAACGGCCCCCAAATGTACAAGAGACACCTTATTTTAATCATGGTGAATACTATCAACTTCTTGAAGCGGCTCGTGGCAACTGCAATTATGCCGTCAACAAATTTGGAAGCCATATTATGTACGGAGAAGTTGTAACTTCGACATCAACAATGCTTGACAAAAACTTTGCCATGCTGCGTCGTCTTCCACCTGGGTTTACTGCTGTCGGTACTGTACAAATTGCTGGAAGAGGTCGAGGTTCAAATGTATGGGTGTCACCGATGGGGGTTTTAGCATTTTCCTCTGTAATTCGACATCCTGTTAGTCACGCTCCAGGAGCCACAGTTGTTCTCGTCCAATATCTCGTGTCATTAGCTGTTGCAAATGCTATAAGCTCTTATGGATCAGGGTACGACAAAATTCCAATTCGACTAAAATGGCCCAATGATTTATATGCTGATGTATCTACATCTGATGATCCTGATAGATATGTCAAGATTGGAGGTATATTAGTTAACACGAATATTGATCAAAGTGATTATATCCTTGTTATTGGATGCGGGATAAATGTGACTAATCAGTCTCCTACAACATCATTAAAATCACTTATTGATCGATTGAATGCATCAACTGGTAATTCAGTACTCGAATATATTTCCCATGAGGCGCTTTTAGCAAAAATTCAAGCTACTTTTGATGATATGTACTCAACCTTTAAATATCAAGGATTTGCTCCATTCGAACAAGCCTATTATAAATATTGGCTTCATACAAATCAGACTGTACGACTTGAGACTCACAGTAATGCTCGGGCTAAAATTAAGGGGATTACTCTTGATTATGGTCTCTTACGCGCTCGCGCTATTGATTCAAATGGTAATGAGACGGGACAAGAATATCAGCTTCAACCTGATGGTAATTCATTCGACATGATGCGTGGACTTCTCAAAAAGAAAATTCCTTGATTAAATACTCATGATAATTTTTCTTCTTATGACCAGTACCTTTACTTGATTTAATGATATTTTTTTTTTACTTTTCTGCTATAATAACAAGGTGAATCTAACTTTACACCTTTTTTCTTTTTAAAAAACCCGAAAGACAAGTATCGTATTGGATAATGTTCAAGAGAGGGCAATCATTACTATCCAATGCATAATGGCAATCGCAAGCATGTACGATTTGACGACGATGAGGTTGGCAAGACTTTCCACAATGACATCTAGAAAAGTTGCCAGTTAGTTTGATAAAGAATAAAAGTACCCCCTTTTTTTTTCGGTAACGTACCTGGCTCTTGATCTGCGTGTTTATCGTCGACAATGCTGAATCTTTGGGCAGCAAATACACCGAGTTCACCAGGTTTGCATACTCCAACATTCAAGAGTGGATTAGAATATATCGAATTATAAATATACAAAGTGTACTCTCCTTGAACATGACGAGGATCTTGTCCTACTAGTTCAGTTGTATTCCACCTTATATTTGTCATGGTATAAGTTGCATTTTCTGCAAGCTGATAAAATTGATTTCTGGATCCTCCCTCTTTATATACCCTTACATTTACACCATCAGGTCGTGTTTTGATATTCATATAACTCCATGCAAAGTATATGATATCTCCTACTTTATAATGAGGAATACGACCTCTAGTATTTGTTGATGGTGGTACATGCATTGTAACTTTACCAGGAGGGAATCTATATGTTTGTCTTTCGGTAGCTGGTTTCTTTCTCGTCTTTTTGATTAGTCGACCAGTTGCTTGGGGCGTGGCCGGCTGTCTCTGCTGCTGCTCGGGATCTTTCAATTGTCTAGTAGGCTCTAGAGATTTATAATCGTCATGATTTGCCATTGTTATGGCGGGAGCATCTACAGTCTTTTGTGTCTCGACAATCCGAAGATTCACACCCGCCTCATTGTCATTGTCATCCTGTTCGTTGTCGTCGTCGTCCTCATCATCACCATCGTCGTCGTCGTCATCTTCGCTATTGCTGGCTTCTACCTGCTTTTGAGCTTCGTACCACTGGCGGGCTTGTTCCTCAAGAGCAGGAATCAGTATAGTGTATCCTTGATATGCATCGGGTAACTGGTAATGTGGCATAATACCCTGCTATTATGTGGGTGTTTTTTTTTTTTTTTTTGTCAGTTTAGCGTGTGAAAAGGGAGAAAAAGGGGAGATCTAACTGACCGTTGGAGGTTCTTGGTAAGTTGGCGTTTCTACATGTCCACCACCACCACCACCACCACCTGCACCAGCATTTTCCCCTTGACCATCGTCCTCGTAGACAATTAAAACTTTCTTATCTGGATCCTCTTGTTGTATATTACTAATAGAATTCTGTGCACTCACAAAATTGTATGAATTCAAGTATATAATGGCAATGAAAAGCCATGAATTCAATGATTTTGCTACCATTGTATTATTTTTACTTGTATGCCCAAGGCGAAAAAAGAAAAAAGCCGTCAATATGTTTATTAGGAGTAGCAGGTGATTTTTTTTTTTTTTTCCCCCCTTCTTTTCCAGGGTTCATGCTTGAGCCAATTTTCACTTCCACTTTCCTAGAATTTGATGGGTTCAGGCGTCATCAAACTACTTCTGGTACGATGGAAAAAAAAATCATAATAATAAAAAAAAATCCTTTTGTTAAAATCTCACATTTAAAAAAAATTACGCCCCGTTCTATGAAAAAAAAAAAAAAAAATTTCAAAGTTACACTTGCATAAATCATCTAAATTCATCCTTGAGAACCCAACAGCTATCTGTACTATCAAATACTGCAATTTCTTTGAGCATTTGTCGAAATGTAGCTACCAATTGTGAATCACTTGGGAGCTGTTGAGCAAATTCTTTAATTAGATCTGCCGATTTTGCCCTTGAACTTGGCTGCTTTGCAATATATTCCCGTAGATTTGAAATAAGTTTTGCATTGCCGGGTGATGTCGCTACACCTGATGATGATCCACGCGAGGAGGAAGGAGTGGAGCTGCGCTCTCTTACAGCTTGACCACTTTTTAAACCCATTCGCTGAGCCCTCTCTTCCTGTTCCATGGCTCTTTTCTGCCTAATATTTGCAATTAGTGAGCTTGATGATCTCTTATCTGTAGGACGCGGAGATGGAGATGGAGATGAATTTCTTGAAGAAATAAATCGACCTGCAGATCCGGACTTGCCTGTCCATGTAGGAGTACCAATTTTGGCTTGTCGAGCGGCCCTTCGTGATTCTTTGAGTGCTTCAGCTGCTTGAGACGCTATCCGACTCGCTTCTCGTTCAACAAGTACAACATCTGGTCTTGCAGAATCCATAATTGAATCATGTTGCAAAGAACTTTGGACTCCGGATCTCGCAAATATTCCCTCCAATATCCTCTCATCTTCTGGAGCTTCGTGTTGGCCACTTGTTTTACCATTCACAGATTCTTCATGATGTTCTTCCTCTTCTGGATTTCCTTGATATCTCTCAATATTAGAGACTCCCGCAATAGCTCTGAGTTGGTTTGCATCATCTTGATTCTTTGCTTCTTTTGAAGGCTTTTTCTTTGCATCATTTTGGCCTGACGTAATCATCTTTTCTGTTCCTGAGAAGAGGCCACCAGTTTCTGTACCACCAGATTCCGACGCATCTCCCAAAGTAAACAAGTCATGCATATCATTCATTTTGAAAAACCTTCGCTGTTTAGGATCTTTGAGAATCTTATTTGTGAGAAACTGCTTAAAAATTTGACGATGATAGATCTTTTCCTCAATGGTACCAGAAGTCATGAGCCGGTATATCGTGACGTCTTTCTGCTGGCCTAAGCGCCATGCTCTTTCCCTTGCTTGTACATCTGTACTTGGATTCCAGTCAGGATCATAGATGATAACCCGATCTGCTCCCGTCAAGTTTACACCCAAACCTCCTACTCTCGTTGTTAATAAAAATAGATTTATCTCCTTATCATTGTTGAATTTATCCACCAAATCTTGCCGATCTCCAATCGGTGTAGACCCATCCATCCGTAGATATCTGATCTTATCCGAGAGACCAGCAACCATGTCTTGAAGAATATCCAGCATTTGCCTCGTTTGAGAAAACAATAATGTCCTATGATCCTGCTGCTTCCACAACAAGAGTAGCGACTTGACCACTTGCATCTTGCCCGACTTTGTTGGATTTCCATACTTATATCCAACCTTGTGCATTAGTAATTGCCGTTCTGCTAAATCGGGATGATTGCAAATCTTGCGTAATATGTCCACCCCAAATAAAACCTGCCGTTTACCAGCATAAATACTTGTCATCTCATCAGATTTCAAAAATGACTCATAGGCACTCCGCTGAACTTTTGTTAATCGACAGAAAAGAACCTGTTCACTTTTCTTGGGTAAATCTGACGCTACATCGGCCTTCATTCGTCGCAACAGGTACGGACTTATGAGTTCGCGCAATACCACAGCGCATTTATATGCGGTCTGTACCTGAACATTGGTTGCATTTGCATAGCCACCAATATTAATCGGGATAGCAAACTGGCTTTGAAATACCGGTAAGGTTCCAAGCTTGCCAGGAAACACGAAATCAAATAGACTCCACAATTCAGTTAAATTATTTTGCATTGGAGTACCGGATAAAATGACCCGATGGGGAGTCCTAACTTGCTTGCAAAGCAATGAAATTTCAGCGTCGGGGTTACGAATTTTATGACCCTCATCCAAAACGCAAAATGCCCAGCTTCTCGTTAAGACAAGGTCGCTATATATTCGAAGTCCTGCGTAGGTTGTTATAAGCACATGACCATCCTGAAATATCCGATTCACAACTCCTAGAGCGCCCTTCTTAATTGCTGAATAGTCTTCATCAAGCAGAAGATCATCATCATCATCATCGTCGTCATCACCTTGATCCGGTACATTTGACAAACCGCTTCCACTTGAATGTAGAATGGAAACCCGAAAAGGAGGCCACCACCTGTGGAATTCATTTACCCACTGATTCATGACAGTAGCAGGACAAACCACCAGAACCGGCTTTTTTAACTTGCCAGAATAATGTAGTCCAGCCAAAAAAGCAATGATTTGAATTGTTTTACCAAGCCCCATCTCATCTCCGATAATACCTCCAGTCTTTTGGCAGTATAATTCCCATAACCACTGAACGCATGTCTTTTGGTAATCAAACAAGCTGGCATATACATCTCCTGGCACACGATATCCGCCACTAAATACACCATCTGGATGTAAGGGATGTGGTAAGAGCCACTCTGGCTTCTCCTCGACGTCAGTATCAGTATCATTATTTGGCTGATATTTAGCTCGTAGCGCTTTACGCTTTGATACCCAATCTTTCAACCGCCTCTGATAAAATGATTCGTTACCATCATCCATATTTTCCGTTTTCTTTCCCTTTGCCGCTTTCATTACAGACTGGTTAGAATAATCGACTTCGCTGTCTTCAGATACAGGGATATCCTCCTCTTCTTCTTCATAGCTGCTTTCTTCTGAGGATATTTCCTCTTGAGCACGCCGTCGCTGTCTCTTTCTAGGTGGTGGACCAGTATCTGGTTCTGGTATTATATCTTCAAGCTCCTTTCCTGGAAGTCTGAGAGTCCTTCCAACCCTCTCGACTGGCGGTGGGGCATTATCATTTTGCGATTCTGTCTCAGGTCTGCCAAAGTCTGGTTCTTGTGCCATTTCAAGACCTGATAAGTTGGCGAACGGGGTGATCTTTCCTGTGCGGATCAAGTATTCTCGCTCACTCTCAGATGGCAAGCGTCCATCGGTGTTTGAACTAAGATTAGCTTGTTCAGCAGCCTTATTGCGGTCTGCCATTCGTTCTGTGATATCAACGATATCTTGCTCGACAGCTGCAAGATCATTTGTTCGCTAAGACAGGCCAAACATAATTTTTGTCAGTATAGATTATTAGAATTTCTGCTTGATTCATATACGACTCACAATCCTTTCAATTTCTAGCTGCAGATTTTGGCGGGTAGATATCTTTGCATTTGGTGCATTTATCCGATCTTCCAACTGATCTATCTTTAACAAAAACTGTCTGTATAGCGAGTTAGATTTTGCTTAGAATACAAGATTTTGGGGCAATTCATCTTACCGTTTCTGCTTATTGGCCTTTTCGAGCCGTTTAGTATCCAGTTCGTCTTCCCTTTCATTGAGCGCTTGGTCCGCCTAGGATGTCCAAAAGATTAGAACAAAGACTGAATTCGATAACTATCTGTTCTTGTTACCGTACCTGTCGAACCACAGACTGTTCGAGAGAATCCTGATCGACAGCCGTGACCTCGAAATCCTCTGATTCCGTCTCATCTGAAGGACTACTGGAATTTCCTGCCATGTCCACATGTTCAGCAGGTCTAGAATAGCTATCCTGGTTACTCATAGCTTCTGAATCTCCGGTACTCTCCATGCAATCAATAGATGCCAAAGCACTCAGGAATCGCCCGCCAACCACCGATTCAGTCAACTCGATGGAGGTTGAAATTTACGCCGCCGCCGCACGAGCCTTTACCGCATGTGGAAGTGGGAGATGGGATGACGATCAAGGCAGAGGAGAGAGCACGAGCGGTATTAGATGGAGAAAATACAAGAAAAATAAAATATATAAAATAACCGCAGGAAAGATAAATAAGAGCGGAAACGGAAGATATTACAGAGTTGAGTTGGTTACATTGAATTTTCCATTCGGTTGGTTTGTTGCAGCTCAATCTTGATAAACACCCAGTTCTCTGTGGGAGGAAACGTCTCGCGGTTGCAATTGCTGCCTCGATCGTCATTTCTCTTCAGCAGGGAAGAGAGAGATACAAAGGGCGTGTATACAAAGTTCTTATCTACTCTAAGAAGAGACGGAAGTATAGATAAGGAAAATAGTGGCATATCTTTTAACCGGCATTTTATTTTATTTATTTATATATATTTCAACCCGCCTGTCTTTCAAGTCTAGTGTTTGACTTTACAGTGACAAGGTCAATCGGTTAAATTATCGACTTTGTGGTCGGATCTTAGGTTTGTATCCAGTCTCTGGTGGGGGGTAGTGATTTGATTATGGATTACCGCTATAACCTCTACCCTGACAATAGTAAACCGCGTTATCAGTCCAGTGATCATCAGCGACCACCCTATCCTCTTGATACAAGCCCACATGGTGATTTCATATCTCAGGAGCAACAGCATGTCCCTATTTATCCTCCCTCCTCGGCTGTGCAGATGCCTAATAATGCCAATCCTCTAGCACATGGCCCTCAAGGCGTGATACCCAATGAGTACGATGCTCAACCTTCACTACTCACTAGGCGTGGAGGTGCGATACCACCGTATGCTTCAGCTATTCCTCAGTATAATCCTTCTTCATATAACGCAGACCCAGCTGTTGCAGCAGCTGCAGCTGCAGCAACTGCTCATCCATGGCAACAACAACAACCTCCTCAGCAGCAGCAGCGTCAGCCTAGCCAGCAGTCTCGGAGAATTCCTTCAGGACAGCATTATTATCCGAGAGAATACCCCTCCCATATTGGCATGACGCCTACCCACAACACTACCCGTTTGCCTCAATCAATGCCAAATAATCTTGCAAATACTCAGCAACTGCCTCCACCGCAACATATAACACCTCCAAACAGTAGACCCGGAACATATGGTGGCTCCCAAGCCCCATTAAGGCCATTATCATCTTACAAACCTCAGGGTTATGTACCAATTCTTCCCCCAGCGAAATTTCGCAAAGTATACCGTCCAGATGATCTTGCACCTCAATCTATCTCGCAAAGTGGGTTTCGTCGTGCCGATCCCGATGTTGGTTACATAAGTGTAAGGCATATACCTCACAAAATGTCGTTTTATTTCTCCATCTAACATGTTTCTTTTTAGCCTTTAATGGGTATGACTGTCAAACTCCTAGATACATATACCAATTGCAACCCATCATTCACTTACGAGTCTTCGCGGAATCCACGCCGTGTTTTGACAAAACTGACAAAAACTACAAGGAATAATGGATACGATAATGAGGATAACGACTACATTTTATATGTCAACGATGTTTTAAGTGGCAAAAGTGAACAACAGCGGTATATTATTCTGGACGTTCTTGGTCAAGGTACATTTGGACAGGTAGTTAAATGCCAAAATGTAATAACCAAGGAGATATGCGCCGTCAAGATTGTTAAGAATAAGCAATCCTATTTCAATCAAAGCTTAATGGAAGTATCAATATTGGAAATGCTCAATTCATCGATCGACAAGAATGATGAACATCATATTCTGAGATTGACAGATAAATTTATCCACAGAGAACATTTATGCATAGCATTCGAACTTCTCAGTAGCAATCTTTACGAACTCATCAAACAAAATCATTTTAGAGGACTCAGCACAAGTCTAGTTCGAGTCTTTGCTCAGCAGCTACTGGATGGACTCTGTCTACTTAAAGAATGCAAACTCATTCACTGTGATCTTAAACCAGAGAATATCCTACTAAAGAACCTTGAGAGCCCATCGATAAAGATAATAGATTTTGGCTCTGCGTGCCACGAACGGCAGACTGTCTACACATACATCCAGTCCCGTTTTTATAGGTCACCAGAAGTTTTACTAGGTCTCCCATATTCTGCTGCCATAGATATGTGGTCTTTAGGATGCATTGTTGCTGAACTATTTCTGGGATTACCCCTCTTTCCTGGAAGCTCCGAGTATAATCAAGTAACCCGCATCATTGAAATGCTCGGACTCCCCCCCAATTGGATGCTCGAAATGGGTAAGCAATCCAAAGAGTATTTTGATCGCTACGTGGACGAATATGGTCAGAAATACTACCGGCTCAAACCGCTAATCAAGTACTGCAAGGAACATCGCAAAGAAGAAGAACCTAGCAGGAGGTATTTTGCAGCCACAAAACTACCAGAAATAGTAAATACTTATCCCTTACCGCGACGGAACCTTAAGCCAAAGGATGTCGATAAGGAGATGGAAAATAGAGCCTCTTTTGTTGACTTTCTGAGTGGTCTCCTTAATATGAACCCCATGGAACGGTGGACACCACATCAAGCTCGCCTTCATCCTTTTATACAGAATAAACCATTTTTGGGACCATTCAAGCCACCACCTTCATCAGAAATTCCTCAAGTTGCTCGTGATCCCATAATGCCAAACATTTCGGGAACTGCTTCCGCTCTTTATGCAAGCGCTCCGTCGACAGGTGCACCGCAACAACAACAACAACAACAGCAGCAGCAGAGGCAGGCTCAATATCAACTAGGGAAGCGACAGCAGCAACAACAGCAACCTGGTTCTTCAGGCGAGGACTTGCTTTATAAGGATAATAGCCAGAGTCAACCCATGTACGGAGCCACGAAGGACCAGTCCGGAACGGGGTATCAGAGTATTCGTCAAACTCCCTCTTCGTTTCCAGGCATGGCGCCATCGGAATCCGGGAGTCCAGCGGCAGCGGCCATGATATCAGGGCAGGTGAGTCAAACCAACATAAACTTAAACAATAATAATAATATTACAAGCTCTGGTATGAACCAGAGCATGTCACGTTTGTCATTACTTCCAAATGGTGAAACTGATGACAGTCGGCAGCAAGGATCTTCCCAGGCAATAATGCGTCAGAGCTCGGCCAATAATAATAATAATAATAATAATAATAGCAGCAACAATTTATACAGATTCTCAGAAAGCTATAATAGGCCTAAACTAAATCCAGGTAATAGTTCAATGAGAGAGCCTCCAATTCCGCCATCCATCCAGCGAGCAGGTGCTATGACTGATCGCAATGACTACTCCCTGATGTAACAGGGCAAGGCAAGAACTTTTTCTACTCCTTTTTTTTTTTTTTTTTTTAGGTAATTGAGTATTTCATGGTCTTTTCTATTTTTTTCTCTCAGGGTCTACGAAAATCAGCATTGGCTTTTTTGCAATCAACTTGCTATGTGGCTTCTTTCTTCTTTTCTTTTTTTTTTTTTGAAAGCGTTTTTAATTGCTAATCCTCGCCCTTTTCCCTTTTCTTTTATTATCATATTCTACCTTTTTTTTTCCTCTCTCTTTCTCCAATATACAATACATCGGGCTCTCAGGGACTGTTTGTTCTCCTGTAGTATCTACAAAGTTAACGCGTATTTTGCAAAGCGTAAACTACGTACGTATTCTCATTATCATCCTTTTAACATTATGTATAGAAAAGCCCTTATACTGGGCAAAAATCCTAATTAATTCGCCCTACAGACTAAGATGAGCTTTGAGGTGTACTCAATGCGATTGATGGACCTTGCCTTGTTTTGGTTGCTATGCGGAAAGGGGAGGACCCAAAGGGAGGGAAAAAAAAGTTTTCCAGTTGGATCAAAGATTTTAAAGACAAAAAGAACAACCCCCTTGCACTTGCTTTTCTTAATCTACGGTGATAAGTAAGCATGTCGAGATTCTTTGCTGGTGGATTATCTGAGAGTGAATCCTCTTCCGAGGAGGAATTGACCTCGTCTGAAGAGGAGCTTACTTCGTCTGAAGAAGAGAGCAGCGAAGAAGAAGATGAAGAAGAAGAAGAAGGAGAAGAGGAAGAAGAGGGAGAGGAAGAGGAGGACGAAGATGAGGAAGATTCTGAAGAAGAGGAAGAAGGTGCAGGCCGAGCCCGTGGTGCATCGAGATTTTTACGAGGTGAAGAAAGTGAAGAGAGCGAAGAGGAGGAGACCAAACGTGTAGTGAAAAGTGCAAAGGATAAACGGTTGGAGGATATTGACAATGCTATCAAGGCATTGGAAAATGCCATCAAGATCAACGATTGGGTTACAGTTTCTAATGGTGAGTCTGAGCTTCTTGCAAATATTATTCTTTTTCTTATCTCTTGCTAACTAACTAAATGGTCACAGAATTCGAACGTCTAAACCGGGTCATTGGAAAAGCTCAACGAAAGCCAGTATCATATATAAAGATTCTTGTCGAATTAGAAGACGCTCAAGGCGATGCTACCAAGAATGAAAAGACATCAGAAAAGAAGATGACAGCTCCTAATGCTCGCGCTCTCAATGTCATGAAGCAAAAACTCCGAAAAAATAACAGACAATATGAGAATGAAATTTCCGCATACCGAAAAGATCCAACAAAGTTTGTTGAGGAGCAGGAATCTGCTGCAGCTGCTGCAGAGACTTCAACACCATCCTTATCTGTGAAGCCCAAGACGTTCTTGAAGAAGAACGCAGCAGCTGCTGCGGCCGCTGCCGCTGAGGAGACAGAAGATGGTTTTACTACTGTTGGTAAAGGCGGTAGAGCTGTTGAAGCTGGACCAGTCAATGTATTTAAGGAATTGCTTGCAATTCTGGATGCTCGAGGTAAGAAGGGAACTGACCGACTAGAAATTGTCCGCAGTTTAGAACGACTTATCCCTCTTGCTCATAGCGATTTCCAATTGATTTATATTCTCCATCTTCTCCTTGCTACTCGATTTGATCTTACCACTTCTACAATGTCTTATACTCCAATTGATCAATGGAAACAGATTGTTGCTGACCTAGAAAAGCTTCTTGATATACTTTACAAGCATCCAGAATTTGTATTGGATGAGAGTGCTGAACCATTTGATGAAGACACTCCAGAATCTGGTGAAGCTGATAGTAATGGCAAGATTCATATTCGGGGAAACTTTGTTCCCTTTGTGGAAAGACTGGATGATGAGCTTACTCGATCTTTGCAACACATTGATCCTCACACGACAGAGTATGTTGATCGCCTTAGGGATGAAAGTGTCTTGTACAGATTGATTCTCTACTCTCAGATCTACTATGAAAAGGCTGGAAACAAGGTGAATGTGGATCGATTGATTGCAAGACGAATTGAGCATATCTACTTCAAGCCTGAGCAGGTCATCAAGGTCCTTGAGAAGAGTACATGGGATTTGATACCGGAAGGATTGGATTCCAAAATCACTCCAAGAGCCAAAGTTGAGTCTGAAAGCTCAGTTGATCTTATCCATTCCCTCTGCTCTCGTCTTTATCATCAGTCCAATAATGTTATTCGAACTCGGGCTATGCTTTGTCACATCTACCATTTGGCATTATTGGATCACTATCATCATGCAAGAAACATGTTTTTGATGTCGCATCTTCAGTCATCCATCTCTGGAGCTGACGTTTCAACTCAGATTCTTTACAATCGAGCATTAGTTCAAGTTGGGCTTTGCGCATTCCGGAATGGTCTTATCAGCGAAGCTCAACAATCTTTGCAGGAATTATCTGGTTCTGGCAGAGTCAAGGAATTACTGGCGCAGGGATTTCAACCTCAGAGATACAGCCAGTTAACTCCAGAGCAGGAACGCCAGGAGCGACAACGACAATTACCCTTCCATATGCATATTAATTTGGAATTACTAGAATGTGTATACTTGACTACATCTATGCTACTTGAAGTACCAGCAATGGCTGCAGCAGAATCATCACCCGATGGTAAGAAGAGAATAATCTCAAAACCTTTCCGAAGAATGCTTGAATACCACGAGCGACAAATTTTTGTCGGCCCTCCAGAGAATACTCGTGATCATATCATGCAAGCAGCGAAGAGTTTGTCAATTGGTGATTGGTCTCGGGCTCGTGATTTAATTTATGCTATAAAGATTTGGAATCTTATGCCCAATGTGGAAAAGATTCGTGAGATGCTTGGAGAAAAGATTCAGGAAGAAGGATTGCGGACTTATTTATTCAGTTATTCCTCCTTTTACAACACTTTATCTATCTCGACCCTTAGCGATCTGTTTAGTCTATCTGAGCGTAAAGTGATTGTGGTTGTGACAAAGATGGTTTCTTACGATGACATTGCAGCTGCTCTAGATCAAAGGAATGGATGTATTGTTTTCCGACCTGGTACTGAATACACCAAACTTCAAAGTTTGGCTTTAACCTTATCAGACAAGGCTGCTCAACTAGTTGAAAGTAATGAACGTCTCAGTAGTCAAGGCAATCCCGATCAACGTATTGGTGGAGATGGTGGAGGAGGTCGTCGACAAGGAGGTAACCGACGAACTGATTACCAACGTGGAAGCCGGCCAGTGCGAACGTAAAAATAAAAGGCTACAAATTATTTTGTCAATCTGTATTATGTATAAGTTTGTATACAAAAAAAAGAAGAGTATAATATAAAGAGAATCTTGTTGGATAATATGATATGGGACTTGTAAATGGTTTTTGCCTTGACAACGGACCGGTTGTCTTTAACCCAAACAACACGTTAGCGCGCTTAATCGTTTTGCATGTTCGCCTTTTTTCTTTTTTCTTTTTTTTTGCTCTTAACCTATGCTTTAACGCTACCTCACGCTTCAACAATAAGTTCTGAACGCGAAAAAAAAAAAATATAAAAATTTAGGTTAGATTAGATCTGATAAGATAAGCGCCGCGCGCCGCGCTTCATCTCATCTCATCCTCATATCATCTCAATGGACCCACATCATCATGGGAGCGCGGTACAGCTAGAAGACGAACTGGACGTAGCAGTTTCGGGAAGGTCAAGAGAAGGAGAGGATACCACTGGAACTGATTATCCATTTGATAACTCGAATGCTAATGCACAGGATTCCTACGAGAATGATGATGATGATGATGGTGCTGCTGCTGCTGCTCAGTCCTATTTGTTGAGTCTGACACGCAATACAAACAATAATAATAATAATAATAATAATAATAATAATAATATTACGCCTAGGACCCAGGCATCTCCATCAGAAGAAAGTCGCGCGTCTTCATTTTATGATGATCAAATCGATACTCCAAGTGACCCATCTGAGCTATTTCATGACCGATACGGTCGGGCAATGCGGATTTTTATCTCGGCAAACGTGCGAACGGAGATTCCTGATCTTGCACGCAGAGTTATGGTACGCGCTGCTTTTATTTTTTTTCTTTTCTTTTCGTCTTGTCATTCTGAAAACTAAATGATATATAATCACATGATCTAGCAACATGGAGGAGATGTCAGGCAGGATGTGGTGCCCCAATTGGTGAAAAGCAAGCAGGTATTATACTTTGGGGACCATGGTGAGCGAGCCATGCGTACTGATACCATGACACGGTACAGTTATCGATATCTTCTTGATTCGATACGGGAAGGGCGACGGAAAAATCTGGCTGATTATGTGATTCATAAGGAGATTGATCCAACAGTTATCCATGGGCGCAAGAAGGGAACTCGAGACCCATTTATTCGTGCTCATGATGAACGAATAAGAGGTTATGTACGCGATCAAGATGGTAACCTAAAACCTCGTAATACAACACTAAAGTTTTGGCAAGAGTTTGCCGAATTACCAGGCAATGGCGACCACACAGCAGAAAGTTGGAGGACAAGGTGGGTTAAAAAGCTTAAAAAGGAAGATCAAGCAACTGGTAAAATTGAAAAGGGTGAAAAGGGTAAACCTTTTACGCCAGAGGAAGATGCCTACATAATTGCTGCTATGCAGGCGAAATCACCATCAGCTGCAAATACAAAAATATTCGAACAGGTCGTTAGTCAGTTTGGAAATAGGCGCAACGCATCCTCATATCGTGCTCACTGGGCTGAAGTTCTCTGCCATTTTATTGATGACCCGAAAAAAGTGCCCAAGGCATCCACATCACGACAACAACAGCAACAAATCACAACAAATAATCGAATTGAAGAACTTTCTATCCAGAATGATCCATTCCTTGACTCATATGCACATCATCAAGATTCCCACAGTCCCCATGCTCACCACACGTTTACTTCATTTGGATCGGGTTCAGGTGGGCTGGGATCTCAAGGTCTTGAAGCTCTAGATGAATATACTCAAGCTGCACTTAACTCACCTGGTAACGGATCTAATTCGGGGCCTCAAAATTCTGTGAGGCATGCTGCTGAATCATCGCAACAAATCCAACACCATAATGATCAACTTTTAAACTTTAACCATGACCACAATATTGATCCCTCTATCGAGGCTGCACAGCGAGTGATGATAAGGAGTCCACACCAAGACGGAGTGCGACAATCAAGCGAGACTCTAGTAGTCGGTCTGCCCACACAAGGTGGGGATGATCCAGGACAGCACAACCAGTCCATGACACCAGAGTTTATCTACGCGACGTTTGTTGAACAACAGCAGCAGCAGCAACAGCAGCAAAGTATTGCGAATAATAATGGATTTCAGGCTCCACAACAGTCCTTGCATGGGTCTCGTGGAACTAGCCACACACCAGGAGATGTTGAGAGGGATGAAAACAATCATAGCAGCGAAGGGTCTAAGCGGAATATAAGAGAGTTTGACCAACAGGATCCACGACATATGATTAGCAATGATGAGGACGATCTTTTCGTAAATAGCGAAGAAGAGCAACATAATGATCATCAACAAAGGCTTGGACATATTCCATTCAAGCGAAGAGAATTTGGTGATGAAAATAATGGAAATAACTTACAGCAGCAACAACAACAACAAGGAATTTCAAGTGATTCATGGGTTCGGCAAATGCCTGGTATGGAAGCCTTACTTGATGGAGGTGGGATTGGAGATATGGAAGGTGATACTCAAGATATGATCAATACTAATGCTCACATTGAATGAAGAAAAACTAATATTGTTTTTTTATGGATATTAATGTCTTGTTTGATATTTATTTAAAAGAAAACAACAAAAAAAAATGGTGGCGTGGAATTATCAAAAAACTGTATAATACAAAAATGCCGAGCATTCTATTTTTTATGCTTTCTTTCCTAACCGTAAAGTTCATCATAATCCTCCTCCTCCTCTTGCTCCTCAGGTACAACAATTGGAGGCTTCCTTTTTTCTGCCAGGTCCTTCCTACAAAGAGGACATGTAGAATGGAGTTTAAGCCATGGTCCAATACACTCGAGATCAAAATGGTGTCGATCATTACATGGTAAACGTACCACTAGTGGGTATTTATCTTCTAGGTAACCAGTTGCACAGATGGAGCAGGAATCATTTACTGATAATTTTTTCTTTGGAATTCTCTCTAATGAATCCATGAATGAATCAGGCAATCCATGAGATTCACCTGGTGTAGAATGAGCTTCTGATAGTAGGTATGATATCATATCTTGAGCCCTCGATGATGATGGATCAGCTGCAGAGGCAAGGCGTTCAAGAGCGCTGTTTGGTGTAAGTTGATAAACTTCTATAATAAACATAAATAAAATAAAAAAAATAAACAGGTATATGCAACACTCTCACCGTTGAAGAACTATATAAGGATCATTTGATTCCGGTATCTCATTCTGTGATCCCTGTTGCCGAGTTTCAAAGAATGAATCGAGATCATTGACAGCTGACGCAAGCGTTTGCCGCCTTGAAGTTGAAGCAAAAGCTGATGCTCTGACACTTTGTTGAATATTATGATCATCTAAATACAAGATTCAAAACCGTTAGTCGAGCACTGTTAAAAAACCAGTTTAAGGTATACACATTTCCGTTCTCACCTTCATAGGTTGCCATTTCTAGGGATAACCGATAAGGGTGGGAGGATAGTTAATTAGATTGGAGCACTCTTATAGTTGGCCCTTTCATTAAAAAAACAAAAAAAAGAGAGAAAATTAATTAATTCAGCAGATGAGTTGATGTTAACTTAGACAATAATGCTCGGTACGATCCATGCGGTGTGGTGGTGTTTTCTTTTGAAACTCATTGCGGGTGCAGGTGTCGGGTGCGTAAGGAAGGGAATTGAAAAACGAATTTTGACCTATATCATTTACTAACTAGAGACTGTGTGGATTATTTTTTATGCGATAGACTTCATGAGATTATTCTGTCAAGAGTGAGTCCATTTCTTCCAGAATCAGTCAAGCCTTTTCAGAGTTATGCTCGTGGTGGAGTCTTCTTCCCTGATGCACTTTATGACTGTCTTGGTCAACATGAATCTGGTGAAGAAGCTCACTGGCCGCCATTTCTTGCTGCATGTGTTCGCCATCTTCGAGCAAAGTACGGAGGAGTCAGATCGGAAGATGGGGCCAAATTTGCTGCATTTCTTTATGGTGTACTTGTCCATCAAGTCTCTGATACATCGTGGCATTCTCTACTCCTCCTACACAATGGAATGATCCGTATGCTTGCTGGGCTTGATTTTGATGGTGACTACTCTACAGCTCATCGTTATGCAGATCCTGGTGGGGATATGATTGTGCTTGACCGATTGAGACGCCGATCACCTGATGACCTGGATTGGCTCAAACAAGATTGGAGTACCTGTGCCGAGGACCTTGCTGATGTATATTATCAGCTTGGATGGGCCATCTCTAAACAGTCAATTGATTACTGTATAGGCAGGGGGTTTGCAGGTCTACAGTCGGAATTGCGCGTATGTGGTAGTGGTTACCCCACATATGCTAGCAAAGTCCCTTCATTAGTAGATACACTAGAAGATTATTATCTGGGGGGGATCAGTGAGATGACTAGCTCAAGTATTGAGTGTATTAAAAGGTTGACTGACTGGATCAACCATGGTCCTCCCCCAAAGGAAAGCAAGCACGATAGACTTGCATACAGCTTATGTGGCGTATTCAATTACACATTTCGACGCAGAAATGTAGAGCTTATGGGTTCAGTTGATACGCAGGTCTTTATTGATAGTAAGCTTGGAGAAAATCGAGGCATTGAAACAGTCGAGGAAATCATTCTGGATGAGGAACCATCTATGCCATTCATAACTACAGGCAATCCAATGTCTCAATTTGGGTATCAAATGCTGGCAGGATTCTTTCGAGGTCCCGAATTTGGGGCTTGCCTGGCTGTATCAGCTCCGTTTGAAGGAATGGGTCATGAATATGGTAACGAGGGGTCCGTCTATGTGATACCCATAAGTATTTTAGAGGAAGCAGGCTCATTTGATGAAGCAAGGGGTTGGCTGGCTCAAGCAGATAAGATAACTATTTCTACCGACAATGAGGACCTGTTTACAGGTACACGACGATTTGGAGAATCATTGGCTTCTATCTCAGTTGGAGATGAGATGGAAATGTTAGCGGTATCGTCTCCAGGATTGGGTCGAATTGATTTCTTTCTCAATGGAACTGATCATGTCATGACCCTTGTTGATAAATGGAGTGATAATCAGTATGGATCAGAGGGAAGGAAGCAATTCGGCAAAGTTATGTTGGCTGAGGATATTGACGGTGATGGGATTGACGAATTAATTGTTGCCTCACCCCTATCTGATGATTTGGGTCCTCAAAGTGGGCAAGTATTTGTCATCAATTTCAAGAATGTTGTTGAAAATGTGCTTGTGCATTACAGCAATCAGGGCTATAAAGAACCATTGGTAATATCTCTGGGAGATATCGAAACTGAGTGGATTCACATTCCCTATGAATACCTATTGAAACGACATTATGAGCATTTCGGATCTAGCTTGGCAAATATTGGCAATGACCGCATTGCAATTGGAGCTGAGGGGATTGATCGAATTTTTATTTATGATTACAAAACTAAAAGTATGGTGGGGTCAATTAAAGCGCCTCAAAGTAAATCACGATTTGGAGGTGGATTAATATGTGCTACAAAGGATGGCATTTTACTTATTGGAGCGCCGCTATATAGTCGAGATAACGGAGACGGCTGGGATGGAATAAGTACAACTCATGCTGGTGCAATATTTGCATACCGGGGATTTGAACTAATAGCTACTATTGTATCATCAAATTCACAAAGGTTCAACAGATTTGGTTATACAGGAAGTAGCATTGTATTATCAAACAATACTGAAATGTTGATTATTTCATCTCCACTTGCATTCAATGGTCTCGGAGGGGTTTGGATTCTGCCATTACCCCTTTTGGACCAAGTAGGAGACGATAAGATTCTTCAAGTACCCGAATCAATCAAAGGAGGTGGACGAGGTCAAGTATGGTTTGGGCAGAGCATTTCTGCAATGGAAATTGGGAAAAATTTGAATATATTTGTGGGGATGCCAAAGATGGATATATTAGTCCCCGACGGGCAGGACCGGGGGGCGCTCATGGGTGCAGTCACTCGAATTGTAGTATAAAAAAATATATACCCTCTAACAAGATTTAATTTGCATGGCTTTTGGTGTATATACAACAGATGTATATATATATATATATATATATAAAATTTTTGGCTTGAAAAAAAAAAAAAAAAAAAAAAAAAACAAACTAGCATGATTAATCTTTTTTATTCGAGAAAACCTGAAAATTCTAACAAGAGAAGAAGTCTACTTGAACATTTACAATACGCGTAGTTTTTGGCAAGTATTTATTAAAAGGAAAATAAAACGCGATTAAACATTGTTGGGAGGTTTACAAACCCATCGAGAAGAACAAAAAAGTTGTGTTTGGGTTGAAGGTGCCAATATCAACTCAATGGAGGATGACAACTTCTTTGTCCATAAACCGCTTCCACCCTCAGTACTCAAACGATTAAAAGAGAAGCGAAAACGCAAGAAGCGCAAGATTGAAGAGGAGGTGGGAGGAGGAGCAACAACAACAAGTCATGAGGGATCGATAGACACAAAAAGAGCAACAGCAGCATCTAAAAGTAATGCTAGCATACCAGAGACTAGGTCTGCAAAGACAGCTAGTAGAGTCTCAAGTTCGGCAAGTACAGCTATAATAGATGAGGAGCAGCCATCAATAGCAAATATTGTGATTTCTGCGCCGGTAGATGCTGCTGCTGGTTCTCCGCAAGCTCCAGCACCAATTATACCATCGACACAGAGCAATAATGAAGACACAGTTGAGGATATGCTTCCTGAGCTTGCATTACGAGCGCGACAACGAATCATGTCGAAATCACAAAGTACACCTTCACCGGCGCCGCCGCCATCAGCCCAACAGAGACCGCCAACATCATATTCATTAACGGGAAGAACTCCAACACCTAGCGGGGGCGGTGATGATGATGATGATGACATATTTGATGTATTCATCTCAGTGTATAGTCAAGTTGATGGGAAACTGGAATCAGAGAAACCTATGAGTTTTAAGATTCGGAGTACTCACCCATTAAGTCGAGTGAAACAAGCATGGGCAACACATAAGGGGATAGCAAATTCGAGCAGTATACTTTTACAGTATGTATTTATGCTTCAACCTGCAACAACAAAGATAACGACGAGGACGACGACGACAAGAAGCTCAGGCCCAATAAGTGCAGACTCTGTGCTAACCCAAGTTTTTGACTCTACTACACCAGTGGCTCTCAATATCAAACAAACTGATGAGCCATATCCACGATTAGTACTTGTTGCCATGACTCGAACTGAGCTTGCACATCTGAAAGGTGTTGCAGAAGAGAAGAGAAGGAAATTTGAGCTACAGGCTAGAGGAGAGAAAAATGATGACGACGACGACGAGGATGATGATGATGATGATGATTTCCAAATCGATGAGGGTAATGAAACTGATAAAGATCAAGATCAAAGTATCCGATTAAAACTGCTAAGTGAAGATGGCACTGTCAAAGTACGGGTTAGTCGTAAGGCAAAAGTTTCAGATTTAATAAATGTTGTAAGATCAAAGGCAAAGGCAAAAGGACAAACTGAATTAAATGGGATTAGATTAGAGTTTGATGCTGAATTAATGGCTCCAGGTTCAAGTATTCAAGACTATGACTTGGAAGATGAAGATACAATTGATGTGCATGTAGATCAACAACAAGGTGGTGGTGCGAAGCTAGACGAGTCCACTATATATGGGGGGATACCAGACATTGTCGATTTGGAATGAGGAAAAAACACTTGTATAACAACTAATATAATAAAATATTATTCTTTAATTATTAACTATGAAAAAAAAGCTAGTTAGTCTTTCTTTAGAGGAAAGTACTCAGTAGTGACACCATCTTTTGTTACAATAAGAATTTCTAAACCGTCACCAACTAAGATATGACGTTCAGTAGCAGAAGTGAAAGCATCTTTAATTATATCTATAACACGTTCAAGTGGGATATCTTGAAAAGATTTCTTTTCACCAGTAGCTGCATCATATTGATTCTTAAGATTGACTTGATTATCAAGAAATGGCATAATAAGACTAGCAGCAGCACCACCAGCACGACAAGTTTCACGTTCATATGAACCTATAGGATCAAATGAATAAATAGCACCTTTACCATCTTGAGGGTCAATTCCAGCAAGTAATGTATAAACATAAAAGGGGAAGAATCTTTTCCCATATAGAATAGAACGAGTCATTCTTGCGCATGAACTAATAGCGAGCCTTTTATCATTATTATTATGATGATACCATTCAATATTTTGTTTAAGTCTTCTAATAACTGCATCACCATCAGCAGCAAATCCATTAGCACTAGCAACAATATTATCCCCAATATGATGTACACGTGGTGAATACCGTGTATTTATTGAATATCCTGATGATTGTCGTGTATCTCCAGCCAAGACGGCAAAATCCTTGCCAGCAATACCCACAATGGTACCTCCATTATCTAAATAAATAAACAAACAAAAATCACATTAGTTTGGACTATTATTCAACTATAGATAATACTATGCCCATCTTACCTGAATAAGGATTGAAGCGGTACTCGATCGGTACTGTAGCAGCGGACTTTTCCATATCGACAAGGGTGGTCATGGTTGTGGGTTGGTTTGGATTACGTATAAAGGTGGGAGGATTAAACTACAACACCACGAAAAAAAAGAAGAGAATGGGATCAAGTTGTGGATTATTTCAATGTAGATTTATTTATTTATTTATTTAATTTAATTATTTTTATTTTATGTAGAACGAGTATTCTTTAGTTTTAGACGATCTTCACGAACAGCTAAGAATAGCCAGAAATCCAACATAATATTGATAAAGCTGAAAGTGAATGGTAGCGCATTCGCAAATACTGAAGAGTCCTTATTGAGGTAGGCAAAGAAACAAACGATAAAATCGAAAAATAATCGAAAAGGAACTGTAGAGAGGGGAATGATAAATTTAGTAGAAGAGCGTATTAAGTTAAAAAAAAAAAAAGAAGAAAAACTAACCGACGGCGATTAAATGGAAGATATCATTGCGGGAGAAATTGATAAAATCCTCAATTGCAAGCAGCCACAGGAGTACAGTCATAATACCTGACGATGGCGCATCGAGACCTGCATCTTGCTACGCAGGGGGTTAATTTTTTTTTCTATTTTTTATTTTTTTTATTTTTATCTCTCTCTTACAAGGTGCATAGCCCGGCCAATAACTAGTACAAT
The DNA here is from genome assembly GCA_030574475.1 of Trigonopsis californica. Taxonomy (NCBI): domain Eukaryota; kingdom Fungi; phylum Ascomycota; class Trigonopsidomycetes; order Trigonopsidales; family Trigonopsidaceae; genus Trigonopsis; species Trigonopsis californica. Next base: position 59,137 of record JAJMFC010000011.1, read on the forward strand.
TCCATTGTCCAATACTTTACTCGGGTCCTTCATGAGGTATATAGCTAATGCCGCATAGAAACTTCCTCTAATTGCAGTCACTGTTTTCGATGACACTAATGCGAATCCCATTTTGTAATAAGTTAATGTTCCTATTGACCTGAGGTGGTGTATACAAGAGTTATTTTGTCTAAATGAAAAAAAAAAATATCTATCTCCATTTCCTAAAAAAAATAACAATATGCATAACAAAAACAGAACAAAAAAAAAAAAAAAATAAAATAAAATAAAATAATAATCTCTCATACCCTTGATCTCCGTCTCTTGAGTCTTTGCCATTGTCTTACTAATTTATTACGCTGTTGTTGAGTAGACGATCTCCTCCGCTTTGGCCTTCTTAAATTTCTACTCCCGCTACTTCCAATTCCTATTGGTAATTCATCATCTTGTGGTTGTAAATCTATCCCGGATTCTCCTTGTATATCTTCATCTTCATCTTCATCTTCGTCTGCAAGTTGCGTTAGCTTACGCCTCCGCCTTGTCCCTACAATATCCTCATCATCCTCGTTATCTGGTACTGATGTCCTAGGCTCCTCGGCACTAGTAATGAGGACATCATCATCATCATCATCGATTTCAATGGGTTCAGTTTGTTGCCCTCTGACTCCATCTTCCTCGCTATCCGAGACAACAACAGAAGGAACAGTCCGCACTCGCCTGTACGGCGCAGGACATGAAGGTTCAAAGAGCTCATCAACATCTTCATCATCATCCTCATTCTCAAAGGTCTGCTCCGTCTCGTCATTGTCATCCTCGTCATCTCCAGTAAACCGGTCTTGATGAAACGACGAGTCTGCAACATCGTAATGATCATCTGGTTCAACAAAGTCGACCATGCTACCTTCGTCTTCGTCCTCATCTTCTTCATCTTCTTCTTCGTCATCATATCCACCAAGGTAATCGAATCTTATACTTTCAACCCCATCTTCATCAACACGTATAATAGCCCTAGGACTCGATCCATAACTTCTTGTCTCTTCATCGCTGAATACCTCCATATCATCGTCGTCGTCTTCGGAAGGAGGTCTGTATACAAGTCTGCATCCGCAATGAGGACATACAGAACCTTCTGCCTCCCAGTGGCAATTACCACACCGTCGAACCCCATCATCTAAATCGCAATATACAGGATTAGGCTTCAACACAAATAAACCAGGAAAAAGTTCACCAAAATTATTCTTGTGAATATCAGCAAGTGCTTCTCTAATACACGGTTGGTTCTTATTCAAGACTAAAGCAATATCCCGTATCTAAAAATCTGCCCTTAGCGCTCTCTCTTTTTTTTTTTTTGGTAGTGGGTGTTTTGTATACTTACTGCAAATGAGATTGGAGGTGCAGCCTTGACCACTGTCCGGCATTTTGGGCATGTTTTTGGATCCCATTTGTCTTGCTTTTTAAACCATTCGTAGAGGCACTAAAAAAAAAAAAAAAAATTGGGGTAAATTCCGTTAGAAAGACCATTATAAGGTATAATACACACATTACTTACTGTGTAACAAAATGTATGACCACAGTTGAGTGTACATGGTTCCAACATGAGTTCGTGGCAAACATCGCAAGTAACAAACTTTTGAATATTTCGTTCTTCTTCTTCTTCTTCATCCTGGACTCGAGGCCCTACTGTTACTCCGACCGCCATCGTGTCTTTTTTTTGGCAGTCAAATCGTGGTGCTTAAACTCCAAAAGATTAATGTTGATGGATCCTTAACTCGGGGGGGGGACCCTCAATTTCGAGATGGGACTTTCCCCAAAAAAAAAGAGGTTATTACGATACAACGATATTGATGATATACCAATCTCATACTTTTTCTTCTTCTTCTTCTCTGTCTATATACACTATACTAGAGCTGATCCTTCCTTTTTTTTTTTTATTTATTTATATACATATACATATACAATCCTATAGCCCAGATCTATCTCGCAAGAACTGGTTTGAAGGTAGTCTTTGAGAGACAATGTCCCAGTTTATAGCTTTCCACCAATTTTCCAAGTATTCCAATTTACCATTAATTCCATAATCTTGTAAATAACAGTATTGCCATGTATTGACACATAATAATGGGATTGGATCAAGATCTTGAGGAAGAATATGTTGTGTTTGTTTGCGAAGATGTTCTCGTGCAGCTTCAGGATCCAAGGGTGCATTTAAATCAACACTCTGAGATCGTGCTGAAATATAAGGTGTACCTGCGTTGTAGGTATTAACAACATACATACGCTTGTCGCTGGTTTCGACAAGCCAAGTAAAACCGTTGCCAAATATACCATTAGCATTCATAATCATTACATCTTTAAGGTTGTCAATGCTACCAATCGAATGGAACATGCCCCTCTTGAGATAGTCACTCGGTTCTGTCTGATTGTCCTTCTCTGGTATCTTTTTTTTTTAACGGAGTCAGCCTTATATGAAGAAAGAAGAAAAAAAAAAAAATTAATAGCAAAAATGTATCCTACCAAGGACTGGAAAAAGAAATGATTATTGTGAGCCATTGATGCATAATTAAAAGTAGGTGTCAATTCCGACCGTCTCGCAGTATTGAGAACAATATGGAATGGAGTCCGTGTCTCATTATCAGTGCCTACAACATCTAGTTAGCAAACCGGGCAAAAAAAAAAAAAATTCAAGCCAGCAATTCACCAACTTACCAACTGTAAGTTCAGATAGCCTATCAGTAAGATGAGTCTGATAATCCTTCCAAGCTGTCTTGAATGCTTGAGGACTTAACAGTCCTTTGATCCCATCATTCTGGAAATCAGATTCACGCGGCAACACTGGCACATTATGAACAGATCTAGTACTAGCAGTAACTGCCCGACGTAATAATGTAAAAGATGTCCTTTTGGTGCTAAATGGCAGCATCCTTAACCCTTTTTTTTTTTTTAATTCCAAACAAATCAAAGGTGAATTTCAAGTTGGGACAAGAAAAATATTGTTGTTGAGGTTTGCCTAGCAACCACCAAGCAAGCCTGAACTAACTAACTAAACCAAAACCATCATCAAATCATCACCAAATTATGGCCGAGGAGGAGCAAAAGGCAAAGGACAAGAGTGAGACTGCAACAACAGCACAAAGTAGTGAAAACCCATTCTATCCAGATAAGCCACAGGATGATGTTCATCGATTAGTTTTTGCATCCAAGGAGCCAGGTCAATTCTACGATCCATGTTCAATTGCATCGAAAATGTCTTATAAATGCCTTGAACGTAATGATTTTGATAAAACTAAATGCCAAGACTATTTTCAAGCTTATAAAGACTGCAAGAAAGAATGGGTGAGTGTTTTTTTTTTTTTTTTTTTTTTTTTATTCTGGTGATGCTGTATTTCCTCCTTTTTCTGACAAAACACCTCAACCAAACTCATTTTGTGTATAATAGCAACGTAAACGCAGTGAAGATCGTAAAAATGGCTTATCTTGGTAAAAAGGAAAATAAAATTTTTTTTATTTGTAAAATATCACTTAATTCAAAACCCCCACATCACTAGCTTTTTTCATCCAAGGATGCTCGATAAAAGAAAAAAAAAAAAGAAAAGAAAAAGGAAAAAAAAACTCCGCAAAAAAAAAAATAATAAGAATGGCCAAAACAAAAAAGCAAAAAAAAAAAAAATCAAAATCTCCGTCTTTTCTTCCCCCTTCCCCTTAGCTAATTGTGCTATCTCTGCCGTCCCCGATGCTGTTCTTCATCTCCATCATCATCATCATCATCGTCGTCATCATCAACATCATCAAACCCAACTTTATGGATCTCACCATCTCCTTCAATCATGCTATCCGTCTCAACTCCTTCTTCATCTTCATCAACCCCCTCGGTTTCATCCTCATAATCTCCTTCGCTTTCTTCTCGAATCGTTACTTCTTCACTTTCTCCAGATGTTCTCCTTGATGCACCACTTGACCTCCTAGATCCTCGATCTCGACTTGTTCCATTTCTACTATTCCCTGTCCTTAATCGTAGCATACCCCTTGGTCCACCTGCACGACGTCGCCCTGTTCGATTCATCCACGTACTAGCACTAGGAAAAACCACTGGCTCATTAAATCGTGATCTCCCCATCTTTCCAACCACAACTGCTTCCCTTGATGATCCAGCCCCTGAACTTCTTACTAAGGGACTTCTGACAATGGGAACGGTCGACGAATAATATCGACTATCACCAGCCACATTAGAGGATGACGACTGACCCCCACTGCCACTACCATTCGCCATCCCATTCAAATCATCTTCATAATTTGACAAGCTATCCATGAGTGATCGATCGCTACGTCGTCTTGACCTTCTTGATGAACTTGCACTCGAAGTACTTGACGCAATGGAAAGTCGCCTCCGACGACGTCGATAAGATGAATGAGAAGATGACGTGGATCGGCTGCTCATTCGTGGATATAAATTTCTCCGTCCAACTTCTGCGTGGCTACTGCTCCTCCTGGGAGCTGATTCTAAACTTGGTCTGTGATCAGTCTCATCTGATGTCCTTTGAGTGATGCCATTTGTAGTCGCTACGGCCCCTGTCGCCGATGGATCTACTACTTGATCTTCATTATCATGATTGTCTCGTTGTCGCACAGCCTCCTCTATCCGTATACTTCGTTCCCTCTTCGGGATGACCACATTGGCTCCATTAGTTTGAGTTGTACTCGTAGCCGCTGCTGGGGCGGGATCCTTGTCCTTTCCCCTAGTGGATGCTGATGCCAAGGCTGCAGACTTTGTCGATTTAACAGCACCATCAGCTGATGCTACCGCCTTTGTTGAAGTAGGTACTTCAGGATTTCCATTCACTTGTAAAGCCACTGTTCCACCATTCTCTTTCTTGTCATTGACATGGCTTACACTCAACTTCCTCTCTTCAGTTGCGACAACAGAGTTCTTCTTCTTATTTCGATTATTGTCACCACTTGTCCCCATAAACCGTACTCCTCCTGTACGACTTTTGGATCGTCTTGCCACTGGATTTGCCTTCTTCTTTCGAAGTTGAATAAGTTGTCGAAATGATGAAAACATCCCCTTGCCACTATTATTACTTTTTGGCGTAGTCTCGTGATCAGATACACGGCGCTCATTGGGTATACCATTATCTTGCTCTGCAACATTCTGAGTACTCAAGTTTCGTGGAGTAGCCATCTGAAATGGAGAGTATGCCGAATCCTCTCGGTTCTTGGTCTCAAAATATCCAGCTCCATTACCAGCACTGCCGGATCGTACTGAAGGGTTGCTTGCAATTTTGTAACCCGACCATGAAGATTTATGAGATGATGCCCTCTTTACTCCGATTTGAGCGCTATTCTCAGGTGTATTACCGACGACTGCATTGCCCGCTGGAGAGTCAAGAGGTAGACTACTCCGAAACGCTTCAGTTGAGTTCATTGCTGCCAAAGCCAAGTTAGACGGTGATCGGGAACTCCGACTGTACTTGTAGATACTTCCCATGCTTCTTCTTTTAGCCTTTGCTGCCTGCCTTACACGCTCACGTTCAACCACAAACGCCCAATATGCATCAAGTACATCGCACTTTTGATTTCGTACACTGTATAGTAATTCTTCCACATCCATCCATGCTCGCGCTAGTTTCTCCAAAAGACGACGTTCAAGCTTAGATGTAAACGGTACTGGATCAGGCATCACTGCAAGCTTGACAAGAGTTTCTGTATTGTATGCGGCATGATGGCTGTTACTACCACTACCGCCAGATGCGCTGTTTCCACCACCACCACCATTACCGCCGTAGCCTCCCCCGCTCCCCACTGTGAGGTACGGCCTGCGAAGAATCTCAAGTGCAGAAGGTCGCTGGTGAGGATCTTTGGAGAGCATATCTTTAATCAAGGATAAAGCATCCGCCGGGATTGTCTTGTCATAGTCAGGATCGTCATTGACAATCTTGACTTTGAGAACAGATACGTCATCATCATCAAATGGGAGATGTCCATGAAGGAGTGCAAAGAAGACTACCCCGAGAGACCATACATCCGCTTTTTCACCTGAATACTTTGCGCCCTTAACCATTTCAGGAGCACAGTAACAAAGGGTACCACATTGAGTTTGCAAAAGGGCATTCTTATCAGCCTGGCGGGTGAAGCCAAAATCACACAATTTGGCATTATCTTTATCATCCAAAAGGATATTTTCAAGTTTCAAGTCCCTGTGAACACAGTGTCTTTGATGAATGTAGGCAAGAGAACCGCACGTTTGAGCAATAACTTTTCGAACAGTCTCTAAAGGTAAGGGCCCCTGTTGAATAATTCGATTATATAAATCATCTCCAGGGCAGTATTCGACTGCAATCCATATGCTGTTTTCAGTAACAATCACTTCGTAAAGCCTAACGATATTGGGATGAACAAGCTGACGATGATGAAGAACTTCTCGGGCAACATGACTGGCACCTTTAGCCATGCATTTAAGAACAACCTTAATTCTGTGCGTTAGAGATGGTGTATAATAGATAATTTCCTTTGTAGCTTCTTTTCTTACCTTGGATCCAGTAGGTACATGGTATGCTCGGTATATTTTACCAAAACTGCCTACATAGCACCACACTCAATGTCAGCATCTCGACATATATAATCATCATAATTCAAAATTATTTTTTCCGAACCTTCCCCAATTTGTTTACTAATTGTGTAGTTGCCTATTGTCGTGAGCTTGTCCCCAGCGAATTGATTGAGCAGTTCATTGTACCGCTCTGCAAGCTATAAAAACAAAAATGACAAGAATTGGTAAGTAAAAAAAGAAACAAAGTCTTGCAATTAATACATCCGTCTTTCTTACAATAGCACGAGCGTTCCTTTCCTCCACCGCTCTGCTTGTCATGCTGACATTTGCAAGCTAGAGGGTCTAGAGAAACGCTCAAGACTAATAATAGATAGCCTCTTTTACTTGTTTTGGCTTCTCCTTGATCACAGTAGATCACGATAGTAATTTGAACAGAATTCTAGACAGAAAGTGTTGTGATTTATGGTTGATTTTGTCTTGCTTTTTCTTATTTTTTTCCCTATTCTTGGGGTTGTTGGACCTTCTTTCCTCGACAGGCGATGAGGAGCCGGGAGAGTGGGCTGAGAGTATAGCAAGAGTTAAAGATTAACCCAAATATACTGATTTATCCGCCAAAACGAGGCGAGTAGAGTAGCGTAAATCTACTGTTTAAGGAGGAAAGAGAGAAAGAGAGAGAGAGAGAGACAAGGTGGGGAGGGGAGAAATGGAGGAAATTAGAGCCAAAGTGTGGAATGGGTCTATCCCTACGCAGATTGTTCTTTCCCCTGAAGATGGCTACGATTTTGATACTGGCCAGATATATTTTGTAGGTCTAATCTCCGAGAGGTTCTTAAAAGAGGTAGATTGTTGACTAAAATATTTTCTGTATAGACACAATTTCCTAGAATCAGTTATATCCCCATTCAATTACCGAAGCTCATTGAATTCTTTGCAAATTATCTCAAAGTACCGTCAAAGGCCAAGAGTTTGGAAGGATGGTGGCTTGAATTTGAAAATGTCCCGCTCAAGTGGCATTGGCCCATTGGTTTGGTGTACGACTTATACACAGGATTGGATCCCGACAAGGACCCTGTTCAAGACCATCTTCCTTGGACATTGGTTTTGCATTGTTCACAGTACCCACAGGGCCAGCTTTTAGCTCTCAATGGGCTCGAAGATCTTGAAGAGCTGTGGACAAATCAACTCAAAGAGGCCGACTTCATCCGTAGGGGTAATGCTAATACAGTTATGTCTCTGTCCAAAGATGACTCAACTTGTTTATGGGAAAGCCTGGCTAATCGTAATTGCGATGCCTTTTGGTCTGTGACTGCCCAGAAACTTCTTCCCTCGGACCCACATTCTCTTAAACATATTCCTGTTAAGGTCTATCTTCCTGCCTCCAATAAAGTCCTGCAGAATCTGACATTACCTTTCACGCCCTCTGGTCAACCCGAAACAGTGGGAAGTGCACTTCGCAGCTACCTCCCTGCTCTTTTCCCATCTCCAAAAAGCTTTGTTGTAGCTCGGCCTGTTCTCCATGGTATTGTACTTCCCATGAATGCTCCTCTCAACGATTTATTGTACACCATGATGTATTCAGATGGGTTTTTACATTTATCCCTCGTCATGATCTCTTGAATTTATCCAAATAGATCGTCCAGGTCAGCGGTTTGGGTTTCAATAGATCGCTGGATCTGCTGCAGCACACCTCGACTGTTGGTTTCTTTATCTTGAGTTTTATCCATATTGTCGATTGGTACCTCTACTGGAGGAGGCATCCAGACACTTATAGTTCCATCCGACCTTCCTGTATACAGTTGGGGTGAGCCATCGGCTCGTCCTTGGATACAGCAGTATCTCTTATTTATTGATGTTTGCCGATTATCTCTTGTATAGGGAGGTCTCAATCGACTGAGCAGCTCACCATCATCAACACTATATGCAAGAATTTCTCCGCTATCTGAGGGGAAAAAGAGAACTGGATCAGGAAGCTCTGGTGTGACCCAGGGCTCTAGCTTTTGGGTGAATCTGTTTCTGACCAGAGGACCAAAATTGACTAATGTGTTTGCTCCACCAGGCTCGTCCATGTCCCATATTCTGATTTTGTCGTCATTACCACAAGTGACCAGCTTTGCTCCACGGTCTATCCAGCACAGCCCATTCACTGTCGCCCAATGTGCTTTGCGCGTCTGTTTGGAAAATTGGTTTTGCCGTGCTAGCTGTTGCTGTGCTTGACCGACGATGGACTCCATATCGAGTGTGCACAGACATGGTCTGCTCCTTCGAATATCCCAGAGTCGCACACTCCCGTCACTGCCTCCACTAGCTAAACTATAAGGATAAGTTGGATGCCAGGCTACCGACACAATTCTTCCCTGATGTCCGGTTAGAGTCTGAGCAAAAGATGTTGTCCGAAGATCAATGAGCCGAAGACGAGGGTCGTCTGCCGCTGTAGCTATTAAACTATGATCTCCGGTCTCTGAAAGAGAATGAGAATATATCTTTGAACCCAAATCAAACTTATAGATCTCTTCCATGCAGCTTGTATCCCATATACGGGTTGTACCGTCGTACGATGAGGAACAGAACATGCCCGTGTCGAAAGGCCACCAGTCAATTTTGGAAACGCCATAACTGTGACCGACTTTTCTAAAGTTTGCACTCATGTCAATAAAGACTATTACCAGATAACCAAGAAAAAAAAAAAAAAAAAAATAGAATGTAATTCACCTTGCAATGCCTTGCAATTCTCGGACTTGGGTTGTACCTTCGATTGTATTATTGTAAGAATCCAGATCAAACAGCCTAATAGATGAGTCCCCAAGAGCAGCCAGCATACTTTTATGCATATGTTAGCCTCAATAATACAATAAATTAACATGAACAACATTCTACTTACTACTGGGCTCTTACGTTGTCAATAGACAGATCGTTCACGGGTCCTGTATTGATGGCAGACGCGGGAAAAACTACTCGGGTACTACATTCTAAACAACTGTAAAGCTCTTTTATGAGTGTTTCACGTCTTGAAGACGCTTGCACCTCCTCGCCGTATTCTCTCCACCCTTGCAGGTCGTCCATGGAGTCATTTATTCACGGGTCGAGCCGCGCGGGACTAGTAAAGGCTCATCTCATCCCACCCACCTTAAATTGTCGATCCCACCCCCCTTCCCAACAGGCACAATACCAAGTTGCTCAACATTCCACGGGTGATTCTCTCTATCTTACAAGGGACAGTTGCTGCTATATGAGAGCCTTATGGCAAATACCTGGGCGGCTTCAGACTATGGTGCTTTATCCCAGGAACTTGTGCCCGGTTCGGACCCTTTCAATGGCACTTCCCCGGAATCTAGAGCTTATGATCCGGCTGTGCTAGCCAGACGAAGTTTTACTCTAGCTGATCGTCGTCGTGGTCGCCGTCATAGCTCTGTTGTTCATCATCACCAGCAAATTTCCGAACCCTCATCAGGGAGACCCGACATTGATGAGATTGCCCGGTCCCTGGATGCTTTCCACCAGCAACATCTCGCTCGTTCTTATGATACTGGAGATGAATCTGCACTTCATGATAGTGGTGAGGATGATGAAGAGAGTGACAATGAGGGGCTATCAGAGCTAGACCAGCAAGATCAATTTCAAGAAGATCAGCCGTTCCTTCAGGGAGACACATACGCTGCGGACTTGGATCTCCACAACGAAATTACTGAGCCCGGGATGAGCACAGAAACGTCTAGTTTATTAGATACTGCTTCTGAAGAGGAAGCTGCTGAATCTTACACCAATATGTACGGCACATTGTCTGTTACGGATGATCCCTCTATCAATGTCAATACTTTGAGAATGTGGACGATAGCAATGACTTTTTCTATTTTTGGCTCAATGGCAAATCTTATATTCTCACTAAGGTATCCTTCTATCACCATCACTCCTATAATTGCTCTTTTAGCTGCTCATCCAATGGGGCGGATGTGGGACAGGATATTTCCCGAGCTCCCTTACGTTGAAGGAGCAGGAGTCAAGTATACGCTGAAATATTATGCAGGACAAGGTCGCTGGAATAGAAAGGAACACGCGATCGTTTATGTCGGAGCAAATGTCAGTTTCGGATTTGCCTATGCTACAGATATCATTGTTGAGCAAGTTGAATTTTACGGAACCAACTTTGGATTTTTATACCAAATACTCCTCATTATGTCGACACAAATTACTGGTTATGCATTTGCTGGAATTGCGCGCTCAGTGCTTGTGACACCTCCATCAATGGTCTGGCCATCAACCGTCATGTCCTGTTCACTCTTTTCTACATTACACTCTGATGTTAATCTGGTAGCAAATGGTTGGCGAATATCAAAGCTCAATTTTTTTAGTATTGTATTTGTTGCTGGATTCTGCTGGTACTGGATCCCTGGGCTCTTATTTCCGGCTCTGAGTAACTTTAATGCTATCACCTGGCTCAAACCTAGCAGTAAAGTGATTGCATCTCTGTTTGGTACCCATTCAGGCCTAGGTATGCTTCCGCTCTCATTCGATTGGGCGCAAATATCCTATACTGGTTCCCCATTCCTGACCCCCTGGTGGGCCCAAGTCAATGTCTTAGCTGGACTAGTCATTTTCATGTGGATTGGGAGCCTTATTGTTTACTATACCAATTCTTTCTATTCAGGGTTCATGCCTATTCTTTCATCGAGTCTGTATGATCGTTGGGGGAACATTTACGATATTACAAAGGTTATTCGCTCTAGCCTTGAACTAGATCTTGACGCATACCGCAAATTTTCTCCAGTGTATCTTTCTGCCACTTATATTCTTTCTTATGCACTTCAATTTGCGTCTATTGGTGCTTTATCTTGCTATACCATGCTGTATCATGGGATGGATATTTGGAGATTAGGGCGTGATGCTCTCCTCAAATCAAAGTATGTCCCTACTAGAGGAAATCCTTTCAAACGCGGATCAAGAACAGCTCTTCGAGGCATGGGACGGGGGTCAAGAGCAAGGCTTAGAGGCAGATCACACCAAGATTCTCACAGTAATCGTCATCATCGTTGCCACTCGAAACGTCCACTCGATATACATGATCGTCTCATGCGACGATATCCGCCTGTGCCTTCGTATTGGTTTTGGCTAATTCTGGTAACATGCGTTGCCACTGGAGCATTTATGTCTTGGAATTACAAGGAGACTATCAGCTTGAGATACTTCTTTCTGGCTGTCTCCGCTGGAGCACTTACGTTTCTACCTATATCATTAGTATATGCAGTATCTAATCAATTACAGAGTACATATTTAGTGATTCAAATTTTGGCTGGGTATCTTTTGCCGAATAATCCAATTGGCAACATGACATTTTTAGGTTTTGGCTATATAACAGCTACGCAGGGGCTCAAATTTGCTAGCGATATGAAGATTGGTCATTACATGAAGATTCCACCACGAATTCTATTTTGGATTCAGCTTATATCGACAGTGGTAGCTTCACTTGTTCAACTTTGTACACTGAATCTCATGATCAAGTATATCCCTGACATGTGCTATCTTGATGCTGAATCTGGATTTTCCTGTCCTATTGCTAGGGTTCACTTTAACGGGACAGTTCTTTGGGCTTTGATTGGGCCATCCCGTTTTTTTGTAATTTATTGGCCAGTCATAATTGCCTTTCCATTAGGAATGATTGCAGTTCTTTTCGTTTGGATCATGTATCGAAGGCACCCTAAATCTATATGGAGATTTGTAAATATTCCCATTATGTTAGGAAGTCTTACATGGATCCCCCCTGCTACTGGTTTCAATATATCATCATGGGCAATTGTTGGATATATGTTCAATTCAGTCATTTTCAGAAAGTATAATCTTTGGTGGCGTAAATATGTCATGACATTATCAGCTGGGCTTGATTCGTCACTTGCAGTTTCCGCTCTTGCAATATTTATCTTTGTTGTTTATCCTGGACTTAACAAGAGAATTGACTGGTGGGGTACGCGCATTTTTAAAGAAGGCTGCGATTGGAAAGGATGTACATCCAAGAATTTGAATCCAGGAGAGTCATTTGGACCTGATCATTGGAACTAACGATGTGAAATTTTGAAGTTGACAAAAATGCATAATAGATGACAAAAAAAAAAAATTTAGTTATATGTCAGATCATGAAGGTATATTTGCATATTTGTTATACGTGAAAGAGGAAGTAAATATTTTTTTTTGTTTTAAAAGCGTGAGGGTGATGATTCGGGTGTCTGTTTTTTTTTTTCTTTTTGTTTTATTTCTTGATACATTTATTATTGTAATATTACGAGTACATGATAGTCTATAATGGCAAATTTTTATGATAATAATAATAGCCCTAGTGATAAAATTAAAAGTTTCTACCGACACCCAAGCCAACCCGTCAGCGAGCAAAAAATGAAGCAAGCACATGCCCCCCTTCTTCATTTGAGAATAAAGGAAAGAAAATGTTGCAGCAGCAGCAGCAGCTCGAGGGCGGTGTAGAGAGTCTGGTGAATTCGTTTCCCATGTCCCAATAGATCAGACTTTTTAAGTCTGAATAGAAGGAACTTACTCTATTGAATTGAACGGTTGAGTCGTCTTTTTCTGACGCTTGTAGTAGTTGTATCCCATAATGACAAATGTAGTTGCAAGAACGAGGCATCCAGCAACAAGATTAGCCGTGTATCCCTTTGCCCAATAAGGAGCTTTACTAACTGGCCAAAAGACAACGCCAGCAAATGCTGTTACTACTGAAACAAACATATTCATATTGAAAAGGAGAAGCATTCTTATCGTGTCATCTTCAATATTCTCGCAAACCCAAATATATGACATGGGTTGGAAACTATAAGTAATACCATTTATGTAAAATCCAACAAAGTTAAGGGTATTGGATCTATTAACTAAAAGCATTGATGTTGCAATTATACATGCAATGCCAGAGACAATAAAACACCAGATCCGATGACCGAATCTATCCCCAAACGCACCTAAAATAAGTGTAGCTGCCATTCCAACTCCAATCACTCCAAGAGGATAATGATTAATTTGTTGAACATTCCATCCATGCTTCTTAGCTAATGATTTCATGTATAGACTCATGATTGAGTTTAGATCAATTGTTTCAGTCATTGCACCAAAACACTCAAGCGCTATCATTATATGCCATATAGGCATCTTGACTCCCTCAATAAGTTTTTGTATAAGCACAGAATTCCACAAACGTTGCCAGGATTGTACAATGAATGCATAACTCATCTTCTTTACAACTTCTTCACTTGATTCTATGACTGGCATTGCTGTCTTGTCCTTATCGGACTCCTCAGATTCAGCCACTTCTCCAGTCTCAGCCACTTCATCTTCTTCACTATCTCTATGCTTTTTATGATGTCCAATTGACTGAAGCAAGGACGGTTTTAATGACAAGGATGCTTGCAAGGAGGCATCTCTTGGTAGAAACAGGAGACAAATAAAAGCATTGAAAAGGGAGATACATCCGTCAACAATGAATAACCATCTCCAGCCGGCGATACCATTTCTACCATTAAGTCCTGCGTAAAGTGCAGCTTGAAAGATACCTGAGGACATTGATCCAGCCATTCCAGCACATGCGACAAGGGCGATCCGCTTGCCAATAACACGGTTATCAACATAAAGTTGAGAAAAGATTTGGACTAGGCAAGGTAAAGTGGCACATTCAGCAATCGCTTGTATACATCGAATCACATATAATTGTTGAACACTTGTGACCTTATAAGTAAAGAGTGTAATGAGACCCCATACAAATTGAGACAGTCCTAGAAAATATCGTAGATTGATGATCCGAGCTAGTACAGCTGATGGTAACATAGCCAATACATATGTAACCCGGATAATGACGGCTATATAGTTGAATTGATTACCCTTAAAGTTAAGGTCTTCCATCATACCGCTCACATAGGCACTATTAAGATTGGCCTTGTCGAGAAAGTTGATGTACCATGTTGAACATGCGTACGCAACCAATAATATGTCTCGCAGTGTCCAAGCTTTCAACGACATAAATTATATTTCAAACCACAAGATCTTCTATAATGCCGTACGGTGGAGGTAGATTCGCTCTCATATATCAACCATTCTTCGCCTGATAGCGGTAATCGCCGAAATTGATAAATTTTCCGGATATTATTTTGCGAAGCCTTTTTAGATGCGGCGGGTTGGGTTAACTATCCTTTAATAGGTATAGTTGAACGTTCCCGGTGACAAAATAAGGTCACGTGCAAATCTTAAATGACTCAAGCTTCAACGTCAAACTTAAAATGACAATACTTCACGCATCCCCCCCCACCAATTAAACTCCAATAGATAAAAGACAAAATCTAATCTAATCAATCTAACTTAAAACGTTTTGATCAGCTTCTATATCGCGCTTGGTAAATTCTGCCTGGAGCCATATCCGGTACATTTTTAGTTTACGTTGGCGATTAACGATAAGCCTCCTATCAGTACCTATTCTCGTACAATCCATTGATGGAGAAAATATCTTTTTAAGCTCTTCTTCTGAAAAGAAGTATACACGGGTCCCGTCACCACGAACGTAAAAATTATCCTCCAATAATCGATGAGCTTTAAATCTTAGTTGAGCCATGTCATAACGACCATAATCTCTGAATAAAATCCTACCACCGGGCTTTAAACATTTATTCAAATTTGCTACTGCTTGAGCCCATTGATTAGGAGCTAGAGCGCTAAACACAAATACCATGACAACAATATCCACGCTATGTGGACTTATCCCATCAGGCAATTGATAATCAGTATTTGCAAGATCCCACACTGATGCAGATGCATTCTTTGATTGAAATTCTGGTGAATTCTTTACGATTTCGACCGCACGGGGACTGAAATCTGCTCCACAAATATGAAGATCGGGATTTTTATTTACAGATAATACTGGAAACAATGTATTTCCAGCACCGCATCCTACTTCAAGGATCTTTACTGGTCCAGCTTCAGGCTGTGTCGCTTCATATAAGATTGGGAACTCAATTCGTAGCCATTTTCGATCTTTGAAAAAGTTCGCCTGATTATTTTTATAAAATATATCCCAGTATCGAGCGGGATTTTTAAGATATAGTGCTATAAAAATCGTTAGTTTCTCACTCCTAACTTGTCAGGGGTTTTAGCCTTACATTTATCAAAGTCTTTCACAGGCTGCGACCGCTGGTCAGCAAGTTTCTCTTCGGCTAATTTAATCTGTTCTTCTCCCCATTCAACATGATCCCTGTATAACTTTCAGTTAGACGACATATTCCAACTTGTAAAGGGCGGACTGGCTCACCATGCATTGTGATTCCACACTTCATCCTCATCTTTTAAGAATCGCTTCCCAAACTCATAGGGTACATCCTTCTGATACCGTGGTATCTCATCTTCCGCTATATTTGTTAATGCTGTTTCGTGGTCTGTAACAGCCATTGAAGTCGTGCAGTTCTGACAACAAATTAAGAAAAATTCGAGGTTGGGATATTCGACACTGGTTTTTTTTTTTTTTTTTGGAGCTAAACTATATTAGGTTCTTGACTTCTCGATACTAGTGCCAAGAAGCGGTCACTTTGTGATGCTCTTTTATCTATCTACCTTGCCTTGTCTTTATCTCTTTCGAACGGGGATGGAATACGCAGTCTCATTAGAAATTGCATTGCAGCTGAGATACAGAAAGCATCGAGACAAGGCAAGAGTAAATATTGATTCTGAGCTTACAAAGCTCTTCTTGAACATTTTGAGTGTTGCACTGCTTCTTAAATATTCCTGCTTCTATACTTGATGTAGATGACCAGCTTGGTCTGTAGAAATAGAATTTTTTTTTTTTTTTTTTCAGTCTCCAGATGGCAAAGAGTTAGAAAGAAAGAGAAAACTACGTTGGAGGATTACAAATTAATGTGTCGTCGTTGTTGTTATAAAGAAATAATAAATGTTTGCTCAACTAGTCTATATATCACAAAATATGTATGTACAGTTGTTTGACCTGTCCAGGCTAATTGTCAAATTAGTCGACTAAATGACTGTCGACAACACCAAAAAGTGGTCGAGAAATGGGACGGTGAATGTGGTTAGCCTTCTTTTTTATGGTAAAGGATGCAATTTTGCGGCCATTATCTACATAAGAAGAGGTTAAAACATCAAAGGCGAAAAATGACGCTTGAATCTGGTCCATTGATAGATCAAGCTTTAGGTATCCTCTCCAAAATCCTTCATTCCAAAGGACTCCAGTGTTGTTTTCGATAATTTTCCTTGAAATTTCTGTACATTCGTCAATGTCAAATCCTCTGTAGATTGATGGTGAGCTTACAGCACTCGTTCCTAATTCCACTGCCACGGTACCATCACCTGTCTCTGGATTGTAGTCTGACACATTCTTGTAAAGTTCATTGACCCAAAATACATGGGTATCACCACTCAATACTACCACATCATCAATTTTATTACTACTAATAAAATCGAGTAGACGTTTTCGACTTGACTGGTAGCCATCCCATGAATCATAGTTTTTGGTTACAAAAGGATCACCTAGCAGACCCTCTAGTATTGAAAAGTCAACTTTTTGCATGACAAGTTGATTTCCCAATAATTTCCAATTACTCTCAGATTCGTTTAAGCCCTTGAAAAGCCAATTCTCTTGGTCAAAACCGAGTAATGTTCGTTCAGAACGATCAGATATATCGGCAATGTATTCCGTATTTGTATAAATGTCCGTAACGTCGCGGCTGTAATGTCTAGTATCCATCATAAAAAGATCAGCTATCTTACCGAGGTTTACAGACCTCCATATCCTAGATTTGTCAGGTTGATGTGGTCGAATTGGCATCCACTCAAAATATGCAGAAAATGCCTGCTGTCTTCGTTTTTCGAAATCAATTCCTTCAGAGTCAACGCTGCCATGTCTCCATGAGTTATCCGATACTTCATGATCATCCCACACAGCAATCCAGGGGAATTTTGAATGAGAAAGTTGTAAATCAGCGTCACTTCGATATTGGGCATGTCTGCCGCGATAGTCTTCGAGTGTCCAGAGGGTCTTATTCGGGTTATGAACACGTCCTATCTCAGTCCCGTCAGTATAATTTCCGTTTGAGTGTTCATATATATAGTCCCCCAAGTGTAAAACATAGTCCACATCGTCCTCTACAGCAGGATGCCTATAGGCATGGAAGAATCCACCAGCATAATTGGAGCAAGAATAAACGGCCAATTTCAGGGGTTCGGTACTGTCTGATTTTGGAAGCGTCCTTGTACGGCCTATCGTAGATTTGTTATCTCCAACAAAGAATGCATAGTAATAGGTTGTGCCTGGTAGTAGCCCAGTAATATCCAACTTGACTGTATAGTCAGCCTCACTGTTGGTAGCTGTAGTCCCTTGGCGGATAATGCCAGAGAGATCAGATCCAGTACTGACAATATACTTTATTGGAATAGAACCAACTGTGCTCCCCGCAGCATTAGGTTCAATACGAGTCCATATGATGACCGACGATACCGTCGGGTCGCCACTTGCCACGCCATGTAAAAACGTGGCAGGACGCTCAGTGAGTATCTGACTTGATGGTTGGCTGGCAAGATTTAGATTGGGCGTAATTGATTTGCGAGGCCATGATAACCATGAAGTATACCCAAGCTGAAGTATCAAGGCGACAGCCAGCACGATCAAGGAGCACGATTTGCCGAACATGATCAAATGTAATGAGCAGGCAAATTTCTTCTCTTCAAAGTCGTATACGTCCTCCTCTATTAAGGATCTTCATTAGCCAGTATTCGGTAACGCGATGCATAATTCCAGTAGAGCGTTTTCGCCCAATTGACTGGAAGAATGACAAATACTGATAAGACCCCGTGTTTACTACCAACAATTTCCGGCTTAGGGCCTGTTGTCGAAAAAGCCTTGCATGTTGTGCATATGAAAGGCCACGTTGTGCCATTGTATGGATAGCATTTAATCGTGATGGTTACCGACCCCACCACGTGCACACTAGTTACCCCAAAAGGCTGAGCCCTACTCTTATCGGCAATAAGCATTACACTCCGTACCTTGCTAGCTTTGAACATAGTTTCTTGTTACTAAACCCAAAAGGGAAATATAATTCTATACCCTCGACTCCATTGTACCGGATTTTGTATCTTTATACTGAGTTACCAGGTATTTTCATACGCGTGTAGCCTAAAGCCGCCCTATTAGCGATCCCAAAATTTTATATCATCTCATTTTCACTTGTTATACCTCTTTTCGGATTAGTCTCTTATTATATTTGATCCTCGCTATATTTGATGCTAATATGGTATATATATCCCGAGAATCCTCTTCGGAAGGGTATCTCTTCAAAATACTAGCAGACAGATCCTCCTTTTCGAAATGTCAGACAAAGATCAAGATCTGAATGTACAAGTGATACCATCTCCTGATGAGTCTCGTGATGAGAAAAGGCAATTTGATATCTACCCTGAAGAGGTGGAGTCTGTCGAGGAAGAAGAAACCAAGAAGAATGGATATTGGCATGATATGATGGCTGTTGTCACTTCAGGCTGTGCATTTATGTCTGATGGCTACCAACAGGGAATCATGACGATGGCCAATGTCGCTCTAAAGGCATCTTACAAGGAATATGATTCTACCTGGAGTACACGTGTATCGAACGCCGTTTTGGTCGGAAATATCATTGGTCAAATTGGATTTGGATTAATTGTTGATCGTATTGGTAGACGACAGGGTTTTGCTCTAACAACTTTTCTTATTGTTCTTGGTGCTGCCCTAGCTGCCGGAGCTTCGGGAAGTACCATCTATGGACAACTTTGGATGCTGTCAATTGCCCGAGGAGTTCTCGGTGTCGGTGTCGGAGGTGAATATCCTGCTTCTGCCTCAAGTGCTATCGAGGCATCAGATGAACGATTGGGACAGAAGGGCAGAGTCATTCCATTTATCATGGCCTCCAATCTCCCTGTCGCACTCGGTGTACCTGTTTCTACTAGTGTCTTTCTTATCGTCTTGTCAATATGTGGTAAGAACCATCTCAACGCCGTATGGAGAGCTTGCTTTGCAATTGGAGCTATCATTCCTCTCTCTATTTTCTATTTCCGTTGGAGAATGTTTCATGCTAAAGTTTTCCGGAAAAATGCCATCAAGAGAAATGTTCCCTATTTGTTAATGGTCAAAAAATATTGGAAGAACATTCTTGGAACTGCTGGCATGTGGTTTATTATGGATTTTGTCCTTTATCCTAACAATATCTTTTCTGCCTCTGTTATATCGGCCGCTATTCCTGGTGCCTCAGTCCGCAAGACAGCAGAATGGCAATTACTTCTTTCAAGTTTTGCCATTCTTGGTGTTTTCATTGGTGCTTTCGCTACAAAGTGGCTCACTCGACGCCAAATCAATATCTCAGGTTTCCTTATTTACGCTGTCTTTTCATTCATTGTTGGTGGCTCATATCCCCAGATGGAAAAGATTGTCCCATTGTTTGTCATTTTCTACGGCTTAATGAATGCATCAATAAACTACGGTCCTGCTAACTTGCAATCTCTTGTAACTGCTGAGGCTTTCCCCACAGCTCTTAGAGGAACTCTTTATGGTTTCGGTGCTGCCGTCGGAAAGGCTGGCGCAGCTATTGGTACCACTGTCTTCCTACCTATCTCTAATCATGCAGGAAAACGATATACATTTATTGTCAGTGGTGCTGTGTGTATTATCGGAGCTCTTGTCGTTTATTTCTTTGTTCCAGACCATGGTGAAAAAGATCTTTCTGAAATTGACAATGATTGGAACGAATATCTGGTTGAGCACGGCTGGGATGGTATGGTTGGCGATAGTGAGCGTCATGCTTTGAAGGAACCCAGTAAAAGCTCAGTCTCAGTCTAATCCTTGTAAATTATACGTTTTGTCAGCGCGGGAAATCATTCTTTCTGAGCCGCATGATCAACAGCGATTTTTATTCAAAAGTTTCTTTTATTTTTATTTCTATGTTTTTTGCCCATTGGGCTATGTTTGATATATTTTTAATTTGAGATAATACTGTTCTGTAATTTAACCTCTTATCCATCATCGCCAATATCCCTGTCTACGGTAGTTGATTCTCTAGAGTTGCTGCCAAGCAATTTCGGCCGTGTCTCTAATATTCCTACAACCATCCTGACAAGATCTACGCGTAATCTTCTTCTCTAAAATCGAGAAAAACAGCTCCTTATCCAAGGGGAGGCTCATGGCACGTAATCCTACAACAGAACCCTAAAAGAAATCTCAAAATTCCTTTTCTAATCTAGATTGGGCGGTCGTCGTTGAGGTTTGCGACCATGTTGTTGCTATTTTTAAACTTTGAGTTCCATGTTGCATCGAGTGTAACGCTACATTAAAGTTCGTTGTTACTGTGGCAACTGCAAATTAAACAAGGGGATATTTTCCCTCTCCTTTATTTACATTCGGAGGGTCAACCAAGAAATTACCCCGATCCACCTCACTTTGCCTCTTCCACTGTTCGCATAAAAACTCTCCTTTACCTCGGATTATACTCTGGTACTGCGTGTACGTCATGTGGTAAGAGTTTTATCTAGTTTTTTTTGTTTATTTACTGTTGTTTATCCAGCTCTAACCTTGTGCTTACAGTGGCATCTTTGGCTATGTTAATTATCTTGTTGAGCGCCAGCGCGGAGAAATCTTAAGTACTCTGTTGGATGGTATGTACTTCATTGCTAAATTATTGTTCTCCAATTGATCCGCTGTTCTGACATTTTTGAATAGGTCTCAAACGTTTGGAATATCGAGGATATGACTCAGCTGGTCTTTCTGTTGATGGTGATGCCCCCAACTCTGTCCTGACATTCAAGGAAGTCGGAAAGGTTGCTGCTCTTGAGAAGTGTATCCAGGCCGCTCATCCTGATGAGACCAAGACATTTTACAACCATGTAGGAATTGCACATACCCGGTGGGCAACTCACGGCAAACCTTCACCTGTCAACTGCCATCCTGTACGAAGCGATCCCACAAGCGAGTTTGTCATTGTTCATAATGGAATCCTCACGAACTACCGTGAGCTCAAGGCTGTTCTCGAATCTAAGGGTTATAAGTTTGAAACTGAAACGGATACAGAATGTATTGCAAAATTGTGCAAGTATATTTATGACGAAAACAAAACCCACCGCGATCTTGACTTGACCCAACTTGCAAAGCTTGTTCTCATGGAGTTGGAAGGTGCTTATGGTCTTTTGATTAAATCTTGGCATTATCCTAATGAGTTGATTGCCACACGTAAGGGATCACCCTTACTTATTGGTGTCAAGACCGAAAAGAAACTGAAGATTGATTTTGTTGATGTTGAATTTCCTGATATTGATGTTACAGCCTCTACCGAATCTCACGGGCTTAATGGCAAGAGTGCTCAGCATCTCCAAATTGATAAAAATGACCTAAGACATTCTCAATCTCGAGCTTTCATGTCGGAAGATGGAATGCCGATGCCTGCTGAATTCTTTGTCGCTTCAGATCCCGCTGCTGTAGTTAAATATACCAAGAAAGTCATCTTCTTGGAGGATGATGATATAGCCCATATTTATGATGGCGAACTTCATATTCATCGTGTGAGAAGGGAGGAAGGTGCATCTACTATCCGTTCTGTTCACACATTGGAGATGGAACTTGCTCAGATCATGAAGGGCAATTACAATCACTTTATGCAAAAGGAAATCTTTGAACAGCCTGAAACTGTCATCAATACTATGAGAGGTCGCGTCGACTTTGACGACAAAACAGTTACTTTGGGAGGTCTAAAGACCTGGGTTAGTACTATTAGACGTTGTCGCCGAATCATTATGATTGCATGTGGTACTTCCTATCATTCATGTTTAGCGACGCGGGCTATCTTTGAAGAACTGACAGAAATCCCAGTCACTGTCGAATTAGCTTCGGACTTTCTTGATCGCAAATCACCTGTGTTTCGCGATGATACGTGCGTATTTGTGTCACAGTCCGGAGAAACTGCAGATTCGATGTTGGCTCTACAATATTGCACAGAACGAGGTGCACTTACTGTCGGTATCGTCAATAGTGTTGGCTCCAGTATTTCGCGGCTTACAAACTGTGGTGTGCACATAAATTGTGGTCCCGAAGTGGGTGTCGCTTCAACTAAGGCATACACATCCCAGTATGTGGCGCTGGTTATGGTGGCTCTTGTACTTTCTGAAGACCGTATCTCAATGAAGGCTCGTCGAGAAAGTATTATCGATGGACTATTTCATATTTCAAGCCAGCTCAGAGAAGTTCTCGGACTAGCAGATGAAATCAAGGACTTTTGTGAAACGACCTTGACGCATAAGAAGAGTCTTCTCCTTCTAGGACGAGGATATCAATTCGCTACCGCTCTTGAAGGCGCTTTAAAAATAAAGGAAATTTCCTACATGCACTCTGAAGGTGTTCTTGCTGGAGAGCTCAAACATGGTGTATTGGCTTTAGTAGACGAAGATTTGCCAATTATTGTTCTAGCTACAAGGGATTCCCTATTTCCCAAGGTTATGTCGTCTGTTCAGCAGGTTATTGCCCGCTCTGGAAATCCCATGCTCATATGCAACAAGGGAGATAATACGTTGGAACCATACAAAAAGAATTACCGCACTTTTGAGGTTCCTGCTACTGTTGACTGTCTTCAAGGTCTTATAAATGTGATACCTTTACAGCTTACAAGTTATTGGCTTGCAGTGATCAAGGGCTACGATGTCGACTTTCCCCGAAATCTTGCAAAGAGTGTGACAGTCGAGTAAATCTATATTGCAAAATAGAAAATCCGGACTTCCTTGCATTTTTTGTCAAGTTTGCATAATAGCCTTGCTGCTGTGTAATGCTGCGCTCGTCTTCTGTTCTTATTTATATTGTTTTTCCTTAATATTTGGATGGATCAGTTGTTTTTTTAGACTGCGTTTTGGTCTCGCGAGATCTTTTATTATTGTCTGTATATCTCCAAAGCATTCGACTTTTTCTTTTTTTCTGTCTTCTTTGTAATCAAGTGTTGAAGCGCGCATGTGATCTATACCTTTCATCAGACGATCCAACCGCAGGAGAAAGAAAAAGGGAAAGTCGGCTATGCAGGGGGGCGAGCTTGAAAGCTTAGTATAATGTGTATATATTAATAAGATAGGAAAATTTCTTCAATTTCTTCTATATAATGCAAATAAATAATAAAAATAAGAAGAAAAGAGCTCCCATTAACTAAACCATACTTTTTTAAAGCCGTTAGATCTTAGTAGTGTCAGGTACTGTATTTATTTGTAGTTGTTTGTCTTCGCCCGCGCTCGCCAGACCAAGGTGACGCCAATCGATATCAAAAACCTTTTTATGCGGTGAGCCCGATTCACGACGAATAGTGAACAAAGGTGATGTCGTCCGGACATCCCATATTCGAGTCGTTCCATCATATGAGCCTGAGGCAAACAGATACATGGAACTGGGGCTAGGGCACAAGGAAATGACGAAATTTGTATGGCCATTAAGAGTCTGACTTGAAGTGTTTGAAGTATCGACTCGAGGATCGTGTAGAGTAATGTGGCGACCTGAGGACCCGCATACCAATAATGAGAGCTTCTCGAGCATGGTCACCGAAAGCAATGCAAAAGAGCTACTCCTTGTATCGACGAGCTGCCCTGTGACAATGTCCCAGGTTCGAATAGTGTGGTCCTGAGAGACAGAGTAACCGACTGTACCATCTCGCGGATCAAATATAACGTCAGACACCGGCGCTGTATGCTGCTCATCGTTGAATATTAGGGGGCCCCGACGCTTACCAACATCCCCCACGGCGGAGGACTTTCTTCTTCTCTTGTGGCTAATACTTTCAAACTCCGAACTTGGAAGTGGATTCTCTTTAGCATTGGTTGACCATATACCAACAGCACCATCTGTACCAGCACTCAACATGCGTTGTGTCTTTGGGTTAACCGCAATATTCTCAACAGCAGCTTTATGTCCACATAGTACCGTAGGCGCTAGATTCTTTGAAATTGATTCTGGAACTTTCCATAACCGTATTTCTTGATCCATACCCGCCGAAGCAATACGTTCTGGTCCAACCCACTTAACATCCTTGACAGGTCGTGAATGGCCCACAAGCTCTCGTTCAACATTCTGTGATTGATCCCATATCCGAACAATTCCATCGTAAGATCCAGTCAAAATCCGAGCAGAGGGCTTATCAGACTCTATAGAGACACTCGAGACCCAGTCGTCATGGCTAAAGGATGCAAGATAACTTGGGGGGAGAATACTTCGTGTGTATTCAAGTGTAAGGATATTCTCGGGCGAAAGTCCATGACTTACCAGGTATTCATCAAGAGACACCCGAATAATTTCACCATTAACCAAAAAATCAAATGGAATCGGTTTCTCTGTCTCTAAGAGATGGTTGACAATCTCTGACAAACCATATCGTCGTAGGGATGTTGGCACCATGATTGGTGCCTCAGGAACGGTAAGATCGTCATCTTGAGTAACAAACTGTACCCGGACTTGTTTATTACGCTCCGAAGGTCCAATCTCCGTCGACTCCATCGTCGTCGTCGTCGTCGTTGTAGTTGACATTCCGGCTCTATATTAAGGAAAGGTTCTCGATAATGCTTGGAAGTATTTTTTTTTTTTTTTTTTCGAGGTTGGTGGGAGCATCGTGCGGCGAGTTAAGCAGTAAGTGCGCCGCACAAAGTCCGGTTCGAGTCGTAAGTTAGCCGCGCCCAGATCACGATTACCATCATGACCTAACCAGCAGTCCAGAAGTCTCATATCCGTCCTTAAGATGGGTGTACATCTGCCATTGTGTATATCGGCTCCTGGAAAAGTAATCCTGTTTGGCGAGCATGCAGTGGTGTTTCGTAAGGTACGAATGGATAAGGGAGAATGGAAATCAAATATTACGCTAACCATATCATTTTAGAAAGCTATTGCGGCGAGCGTATCTCTAAGAGCGTATCTTGTTGTGGACGAGAATAAGGAAAATCCCGATCAAATCAAGATTGTTTTGCCCGACATTGATTTAGAACAGTCTTGGAAGATTTCCGATTTACCATGGCATAAGGTGTCGATCCAGGCACACGAGGCAGGTCATGAATTGGATCATGAGCTTGTGGAGGCTCTAGAGATTATGCTATTGGGGATCGACTCAACAATTCGAAGATCTGCAGCGCTTAGCTTTCTGTATTTACTCATGACTTTACAGTCCAAATCGATGCCAGGGCTGGTGTTTGGATTTCGATCGACATTGCCCATAGGCTCGGGATTGGGTTCTTCTGCCTCTATCTCGGTATGCCTGTCTACAGCATTTAATATTCTTAACGGATCGTTACAAACAAGTCATACTGTGGAGCGCGATTCTAGCACAGAGACAACAACTGAACAACTTGTCGATAATCCTGCTCTCAAACTTATAAATGACTGGGCATTTTTAGGAGAGAAGTGTATTCAAGGAAATCCATCAGGAATTGATAATGCAGTAGCTACTTATGGAGGAGCCGTATTATTTCAGCGAAACGAACCCGGTGAATTACCTTTGCAAATTCCAATGCGCAATTTCCCCCCTCTGAGATTCATTCTTACCGACAGTCGGCAATCACGCCATTCACTCCATTTAGTCGCTGGAGTAGGTGAGATACGTACTAGATACCCCAAGATTATTGAACCTATTTTGGAAAGTATCAATGAGATATCCGAAGAGTCATTCAAACTTCTTTCTGCCCCTGTCGAGGAATCTAGTCAACCAGCATGGACTAATAAACTCCGTGAGTTAATACGTGTTAACCATGGCCTTTTAGCCAGTCTTGGAGTCAGTCATCCAAAGCTCGAAATCATAAAGGCACTTGCAGATGAGTTTGAGATTGGAGAAACCAAACTCACAGGAGCAGGTGGGGGAGGGTGTGCAATCACACTTCTAAATGATAATATCTCGGAACTGCAAATGGCTGAGTTCCGTAAACAAATCGAACAGCATGGCTTCCATATTCATGATACCATGTTAGGTTGTCCTGGCGTTGGATTCATCGATCTAAGTTTAGGTAGGAAAGGGGATAATACCCAGTATAATGGGAACTTAACAAACGAACTATGCTCATTGACCACGAGAAATGAAATAGAGACATGGTTTGATAATTTTGATGACAAGTGGCATTTCTGGTAACAAAAAGGATCAAAATAATTTTTTAAAAGTATTTAAGCTTAATTTAGTCTAGTGTACAATTATGTGTATATATATATATTAAGGAAAATAACATCTATATGCCTCTATTAAATACGACTTCGCGAACAGGTCGATTCTCTTTATCGTGAATGTTGTGGAACCGAGATTCGAGATGTGAAACGTCCATAGTGAGTCTTTGTGGGAATAGGCCTAGAGCAAAGGGAAGAGCAATAAATGATGTAGCAGTAATAAGACCAAGATTTGCCATTAGAATAGTGAAATTTCCGCTGGTTTTTAACATATTTTTGCGAAGACGCATTAAGATAAGTGGAGGAATTGCCATGAC
This sequence comes from Trigonopsis californica, assembly GCA_030574475.1. Taxonomy (NCBI): domain Eukaryota; kingdom Fungi; phylum Ascomycota; class Trigonopsidomycetes; order Trigonopsidales; family Trigonopsidaceae; genus Trigonopsis; species Trigonopsis californica. The sequence goes on from JAJMFC010000011.1 coordinate 86,138, forward strand.
GGGGGCGGCATTAATAACTCTAGATATACCGGTTTCACCTACAGCATAAGCAGCTGCAACTCGTGAAGTACCCAACTTCTCGGTGGGATCTCTTTCATTGTAAACGGATATACCCCTGATGACCTCTTCAGAGCGCATCAGGCAAATATTGAGCATACTTGCCGAGACAACAGCTAAAAAGGGTACCAAACTAAGCATAATTTGCCTTGTTCCGGGGGAGAATCCTTTGATTTTAGGAACGTAAGCTTTAAGACCCACTGCAACTCCGCATGATGCACCGACAGCAGCAAAATATGATATGACCATTTGTTGTATGGTAAGTGGATGGGACTTGTTTGCATTGGCAGTATTGATAGCAACATTTAGTGACTGATTGGCCACATGCCAGAATATTGTCCCTGGAGTCTTAAGTCAATGTCAGTCAGTCAGTGTAAGCAAAAAAAGTTCATTGTTATCCATTCTTTGTACCTTTAAATTCGGGGTGAGCATACCAACGGTAACGATCAGATTAGAAAGCACATAGGACGACATGCGAAATGGCAGCATCACCACCTTGCCAGTATCTAATTATCAGTCAGTATTTTGAATAAATAGTAGATAGAACCCTATTGGACATACCTGGGTGTATTGTGGAATCGAGAACTGAACAAGATCAAAAAGTTGAGTAGAAATCGGTATGAGTCAGCTTGAAAAAACTTATCGAGACAAGTATAGAATTTCCCCTCACTTCTTTTCGCATGCCACAGTTCTGAGTTCATGCCCTTAATTTCATTATTCTTATATTTCCAGATTAATTCCCGTGACTTTTCTATGTCTTTGTGGGTATTGAAAAGCATTCTAAAGTTACACATGTGTCAGAGATATGATAAGAAAAGCAATCCTTGATCCTTCCATCACTCACCGTGGATCAGAGACACCAGCAAAATGCTTTACACGTCCCCAGTAAGTGCTAAGATTAAAAGCACTCTCGGGTAACTGTCGTGGCCCGGGCACTGAGGATGCCATTCTTTGTGTCAAGTCGAGGTTCGAGAAAGAAACTTTTATTTATTTTTTATTTTTCGTTGATAAGCTCGGTGTCGAAAGAGATGAGATGAGATGCAATCAGATTAGATTAGATTAGATTAGATTAAATCAGATAAACGTTCCCATGGAACCCTGTTTTAGAAAAGACAACTGCGCTTTCCCTATTCTTTTGTATACTCTACATGTATTTTTTTTTTTACGTTTTAATATTAATATTTGTCGTGTGGTGTTCATACTTGTTTGTTGTAGTGCTGAATGGAGAAGAATGGCCATTGTATACACCCATTGTCCATAGATCAAGTATATAGGGAGAAAAATCAAATCATTACGGAACCAAAACCCTTCCGAGGCAAACGTATCTGAAATGACGACTCAGGAAGAGGACGTAAAGGTCAGTGAGAATAATATCAGAGATACATTTTTTGTCGAACTCTGTGCTAACAAAAGCGATTAATACCTATAAGGCATACCTCGAGCTCGACTGGTCAGATATAACCGCGATTCCTCAAAATGACGGACCAAACCCAGTCTGTCCGATCAACTATTCGGAAGATTACAGCAAAGCAAGTGGCTTATTTCGGGCTATAATGGCTAAACAAGAACACTCGGAACGGGCACTGGCTCTGACGGCTGCTATCATCGCTATGAACCCAGCACACTACACCGCATGGTATGAAAAGAGATAATCATAAAAATAAAAAAAATAAAAAAAGAAAGATCCGTTTTACTGACTCTTAATGTTTATATCTACAGGGCATACAGGCTGGAGACTGTGTACGCTTTAGATCGAGATTTAAAGACAGAGCTTGAATATGTCGATCGTGTGACTGCAGAAAGGCCAAAAAATTACCAAGTGTGGCACCATCGACAGATGGTAGTCGAACGTTCAGGGCTTACCAAGGGCCAGAAGGCATCTACAGAGGTATTCTTAGAGGAAGATCCAAAAAACTACCACGTTTGGAGCTATCGGCAATGGCTTGTCAAGCGTTTTAACTTGTGGGACGGGGAACTAGATTACGCAACAGGTCTAATTAGCAAGGATGTCCGAAATAATTCAGCTTGGAATTATAGATTCTTCACAGTTTTTGCCTCCCTTGATGACACAAATCCAACAGAGAAAACAAGCAAGCTAGACCCACAAGATCCGCTTGTAAGTTCTGAGATTGCTTTTACGAAAAACTGTATATCATTAGCTCCACAGAATCAAAGCCCCTGGAATTATCTCAGAGGCATATATAATAAGGTAGGGCGAGATATTCGAGACCTCGAAGAGTTTTGCCTGCAATTTGCCCCTGTCTTCTCGGACAAGGGAGGAATTCCATCACCATCCCTGAACGAAAATAGTCTAGATAGCCCTAGCGACGAAGATGCATGGGAAGATCACGTCATTACCAGCACCCATGCCCTCGATCTACTTGCTGACATCTATGCACTTGATAATGAGAATCGTGCCAAATGTATTGAAGCACTTGATCTTCTCAAGACGAAATATGACCCCATAAGGGCCAATTACTGGACATTCCGTAAGACATCTCTTGAATGTAAATAGTTTTGCTATCGCAATAATGCATTAATAAAAATGAAGATAAACAATGAACAATACACATATATCCATATACTACTACAATGCCATAGTCACAGTGACTGTTTGAGAATTTATGAGGAGGACAGGGGGAAGTCCATCGCAAAGGACTTTGAGATCTTCAACATATGCTAATGAGTCTTCGTGAGATCGATGAGTTCCATGGAATGGAGCTGGTAACGTTGTGAATACTACAGCTGCCCCCTTTGAAGCAGTCTTCATGACATCGTTGAGTATTATATGCTGGAGTCGGGCAGGTAAAGAGTTGAAATCCCATGAAGTCTCTCCTTCTTCCTCGGATTCAACCAATGGAGTATTATCATTATTATGATTATTATGGTTATCCTTTACTGAGCTAGCACTTGTCGATGTTTCATCCGATCCAATAGCACCGTAATTTCTAGGCGTGTAAGAATCACTGAAAATCGAAGTATTACCACTCCTTGTGGCTCCTGCTCGCGTACTACGAACAGAATGTGGTCGTTCATCTGGTGCTGGTTCAAATCGGATCGCAGTGTTTGAACCTTCTTCATCATCTGACACAACTTTCGTCCCACATAAACCTTGGCTTGAAAATTTGGGTAACCGTTGCTGACGAAGTGCAGCCGACGACGAGCTTCTAGAGATCTGTCTGGATAGAGGAAAAGCAGTGTGAGGTTTTGTTGCTATTGGCGGTGTTGGCGGTGCTGGCGATGGGGGTCTTCTTTCTTCTCTCTTTGTTTGTTCAGGTGGCACCTCCACATCGTCTTCGTCCACACATGCTTCTTCATCTTCTGCTGCTGGCGTATAACGCTTCTTGAATACACTGCCACTATCACCTTTCGTATCATTTTGACCTTCTGATTTTTGCAGCATAGATTTAAGAGTTCCAAAGATGCCTGTCTGTTTTTGCTGACCCTTTGCATTATTTTTAAGATCCACTTGTGACGGATGCTGAGAGAAAACATCAAAATCTCGGGCATAACTGTTAGTGCTGTTTGCACGCGGTCGTTTACCATGACTTCTCTGGCCTACTCTCTGTGTCTGAGGATCGATCGGTGCTGCTCCTGTAAGATGCTTATCATCACCGCGCACCACGACGCTTTTCGCTCGTGATCGGCGCGGAACTCCAGCAAGGTCGTTCAAAGACTGCTTCAGGTTAGCTTTGTCGTTTTCTGTTAGAGCGAGGATAGTCATACGCCGGGGGCGGCGTTCCAGCCTGCGCAATTGGCGGGCCCTCCGTTGTTCTGAATCATTATCATTATTTATGCTAACGTTTGAGCTAACACTGCTGCTACAACCAGTACTACTACTCGAGCTGGAGCTGTAATCAGAGGATATGGAATTCTTATCTTGTGACTTTTGTTTGCCTCGAAGACGTCGACGTCGTTGACCAGAATTGTGAATCTCATTCAGAGCTCTCTGCATGAGATTGCTTGTCTGTACACTGAATGACATTCGCGGCATTTGTTGAGCCAAGCTCAAATACCTAACATTACGCCTTTCAACACCTGCTGCAGCTCCAGGAGAAATTTGGATAGCTGATGGCGGCTGTTCCGTCATTAATTCTTGCTGCTGATGTGACTGCTCTTCTTCTACCTCGCGTGCAGCAGCAGCGATATTCTCCAAGTATGTCTTAGGGTCTTCACCAAGAAGATCAGTAATGTGTCCATCAGGATCAGGTTTTCCGTTGACAATAATCTCATAAGATGGAATTTTGCCACTGCGCAGAGCAATTACATGGACGGCAGCATCGATACGGAGATCTGACAAAAGGCGCTGGACTCTCTTCTTTTCTTCCGCTTCATCTTCAGGACATTCGACGAATACCATCACTCGAAGGGTATAAGCATACCTCCAGTCCCGTACAGTATGAAGAATTGCGCCCAGTTGTAAAATCAAAGTATAGGTATCAAAGTTCGTCGTTAGAAGGTTTGTGTTCCTCCCTGCTTCATGAACAGCGCCTGACATCTGGATGGGCCATAAATCAATATTTTTGCGTTCCGAACGAGGCAGTCGCTGTTTAGAAAAAAAGCTGACCTTGGGTGGTAGCTCTAAACGAGGGAATCCTCTAGCAATTGCTACATTCATCCGCAGAAGTAACAGATCCTCAATGATCTGCACCCATTCTGTGACCTTGAGTGGCTTTTCTTGCCGACATGCATCAGTAGGCAACATCTCAATATTAATCGCTGCTTCATTATTTCCCTCAGGGTGCTGTTGAAGCTTTGCAACCCAATTGTGAGTTTCAAAGAATCCGAGGACAGCAATATTTGGCCTCATACCTCCGAGTCCCGCGCTGAGAGCAGCGTTTCGGACACCCCAAACAGTCGAAGGCGCCAAAGAAATTTGAATGAAAGCTTTGATTTTGGTTTGATCACGAATTTTCCGGTACGCAGACTTGAGGTCACTAATTTCCACGAAATCCTCTGTTTCAAAAGTCTCGTCTGCCACCACATGGTCCACAACATAGAGAGAACCCTTCTTCAATGAGTTACAGAAAAGCATCAGGTTCCAGCATGAACGCGGATCATCAACAAATAGTAAAATTTGAGGCCGCCAAAATTTGACGTGATCTTCTCGAAGTCTTAAAAGATATTTTCGAACTTGATGATAAATAAGGGTCTGAGAAACGTCTCCCCAAGACTTTGGGGGAGCTGTCATATGAATGAGCAGAAACATCAAGCACATTACAAAGATCATGGCTGTAGCGTAATTAGTATCAACAACATACATTGTGACAAGGCTGAGTAGAGCCCCACCTCCGGAAGTAGATGCATCAAAGTATTTAAAAGATGGCCGGAAATTAGGAGCTGATGCAACGCGTAAAAGAAAACATGCAAGATTGGTAACAATAAATGTTAAAAGAAATGCCATAGTAATGAGACTTGCTATTTGATTGATGTCGGTTAGAAGCATGAGTTGTGCAATAATGTAGGTAACAAGAATAGCCGGAATAGGGTTGTCGGTCCTTTTGGAACCATGTTTGAGGAAATTAAGCATAGGCAATAAACTATCATGGGCAATAGCCTGAAGAAGCTTTGCACAACCAACAATGCCGACAATGGAAGAAAAAAGAGAAGTTGAGAGTTCACCAGCCATAATGATGATGGGATGTAGATTGATAGTCTGCATCACTTGAATGTCTCGGTAAAGAAGTAGCCGGGGGATAGACCCAGCCATAGATACAATTACAAAGAAATAGCATAAAAGAGTGACGAGAAGACCGTATATAGTCCCTGAAGGAATACTTGCACTTGGGTCAGCCAAGTCTCCAGACATCGAGACCCCAGCGAAAATACCAGCAGTAGCTGGAAAAAAAATGCCAAAGACACTCTGAAAAGTGAGCTTCATACCCTCAGCTCCAGCGGCATTCTGACTAAACCGAGGCAACAAGTTGCTGCGAAGTGTAGACCAAGACATTCCCGTATAGAAGATGTCAAACTTGGGGACATAAAATGGGCGAACAAAGATGGCAGATAAGGGGACCGAGATGGTGGAAAGAATCAAAATGACAAACAAGAAGTTCCCAGCTTTGGCAAACAATGACGGGCCAGAAAGACAAACAGCGATACAGATGAGTAAGAGCGTAGTCGCATAAAGGAACTCCCACCAGCGCCCTTCAGGAAGCCATTGAGATACAATTCCATGTTCTTTACCAAAGTTGGCAATCAGAGGTTCACAGAATCCGACCACATTCATCGCAGAGTTGAGGAGCTGTCCAATGTAAAAGACTATGCCAATACTCCCGCCAAACTCTGGACCCAAGCTCCTACTAATCATATAGTATGCACCACCTCCACGTACAGTCCCATTGGTAGATATAGCTGATACGGATAGCGTTGTGAGCAGATCAACTAGGTAGCTGAGAAATAGCATTCCTACACGCGCTTGGTTAGAAAGGTTGCAATAAGTTCCATTAAGAAAAGCACTTACCTAGCATGGCAATAAGACCAACTTGCCCCAAGATGAAACCGAATCGAAGAAACATAAGGATCGAGAGGACATTGAGAGTAGTGGGGATAAATACCTAGAGGGGAAGGACCCGTATCAGATCAGGTCCAATATAATAAGAAAAACAACACCACAAAATAGAACGATATCACATACTCCAGAAAATGTGTTCATTTTAGCAGATTTGGCTAAGACTTTGTCGTTCTTGTCAAGATCTGCCATTTCCTTCTTTACAGGGCTGGTAAATCCGATTCGAGCATCGGTATCCTGATCAGAGGGTCCATTCTCTTCTGCAGGGTACAGTAGACCAGCACATGCTTCTAATGATTCGCCTCTGCTAGTCTCGACCCTCCTGGGAATAAATGGCATATCAAAACAAAGATGATGATGGTGGAGTAAAGTCGGGAGAACTTAGAAGGCCTTATCTTCTATCGGTTGAGCCGCTCTGCTGGGACCTAAACCAAAAGCTCCTTAGGCCGACTGCTTGATAAGAGGAACTTATCCACCTTTTACTCATTTAAAAATGAAGAAAGGAGGGTAAGGGAGATCGCGGCGTGTAGAGGGCTCTTACTGCTACTACCCGAAGAGCTATTCTGCAGCTAAAAATCTATAAGAAAATTAACTTGTGGATATATATATATATATATATATATATATATATCAAAGTATCCATTTCCGGCTTTCTACCTTGGCTGTTATACGCGCTCTGTCTGTCGTAATTAGGAGAAAAACGTCTTCTAAAAACACGTTCATATCTACAGTACGAAGGAAGGCTCAACACCGAAAGGCCCCTCCTCTGTTCGAGAAGTCCTCTATTTTAAGGTCCCGTGGTTGTTACTCTGGATACCTGCTGAATTTGTGTTTTTTGCTCCCAGCAGTCATCATTGATCTTGACCGACCAAACCCAGTTCAACCATTAATGATTACAAACACAAACCAATGGGATCACCAACGAAATCAAAACCAATAACCTCTTCCGAACCTGCTGCCCGTTTTCGTGGTGAATCTGGAGCGGCACCATCTGCTCAATCTCCTAGGCAGACTTCCATTAACCGTCTAACGGGTTCGTCATTTAGATCTTCTGGCGCTGGCGGCTCACCCTATGGAAGCTTCAGTAGTACTGCTAGGGATCCGGGATCGAGAGCCAGTAATTTTACCAGTAATTCGCCCGCTGATCTAAATTTTAAATCGGTGCCGCCATCGTCTCAACTTTCTGCATCACATACTTCAGCACTTACATCTCAACTCCGAAGTGGGAGTCCACGCCCGGCGTCCAATTTTAGCAATCATCCGTCAAATAACAATAATGACGGCGAAGACTCTCTTTCTCCAGCACAATCAGTCGATGTTAATAACCCAGAGTTGGACGTTGTAGAACGCGTGGGTAGACATCTTGTCCAACCCAAAGATGTGGAACAGCCGCCCGAAGATGGGAGATTCTCTAGTTTACAGCTACAGGGAGGAGATATTACGCGAGAGCTGTATAATTGGCAGCAGCAGCATGATAGAGAGGCACAGCAACAAGAACTTCGGAGAGTCCGCTCTGCTAGTCTTCCTCATCGTGGATCAGAGGGGACCTTAATTGCTCATGATTTACGAGTCCCTGGTGCATTCAGACGTGACTTCATTCAGTCAAGGAAACATGATCAATCTAATGCAGGCTTTTTGACTCGTAATTTTATTGAATTTATCAATCTTTATGGACACTTTGCTGGAGAGGAACTGGAAGATGAAGATGAATTTGAACCAGAAGAAGGTGAAGGGGAGCATGGTGAGGGTGGAGCCGAAGAGGCCGGATTGAATGAAGAATCGGCTTTGTTACGAGCATCAGCGAAAAAGAGACTACGGGAAGCACCCCCTGCCAATACGACAGCGACAAAAGCAGTCATGCTTTTACTTAAATCTTTTGTGGGGACTGGAGTCCTATTTTTGCCTCACGCATTCCTAAATGGCGGGATGCTTTTTTCTACCGCTGTATTGATTGCGGTCGCTTCTATTTCTTACTACTGTTTTATCCTACTGATTGCATCACGAATTCCCGGCGTGTCAAGCTACGGAGATATTGGCGGTCATTGGTATGGCCCTGCTATGCGGCATCTCATCCTATTTTCAATTGCTATTTCTCAGATTGGATTTTCAGCTGCATACATTGTATTTACATCTGAGAATTTACAGGCTGTGATCTACGCAGTGTCAAATCATACGATGTATGTAGCCATTGAAAAGTTGATAGCGTTACAGCTCATCATTTTCCTTCCGCTGTCGCTGATTCGCAAGATTCATAAACTTTCTGGTACTGCATTAATTGCAGATTTCTTCATATTGCTTGGGATTCTGTTTTTGTACTATTGGAGCGGAATGGTGGTGGCTACACAAGGTGTGGCTGATATTGTATATTTCAACAGTAAGGACTGGAATCTTTTTCTAGGAACGGCCATTTTCACTTTTGAAGGAATTGGACTTGTGATTCCAATCCAAGAGTCAATGAAAAAGCCCCAGCAGTTCCCAGCTGTTTTGGTTGGTGTAATGTTACTAATTACAACTATCTTTGTGTCGATTGGAGCTCTTTGCTATGCTGCTTTTGGATCTAAAGTTCAGACGGTTGTATTGCTCAACTTTCCACAAGATAATAGGGCTGTAAATGGAATACAATTTATTTATTCCGTTGCGATTCTTTTGAGTACCCCATTACAGCTTTTCCCAGCAATTCGTATAATTGAGAATGCATGTTTTGTTAGGAGTGGAAAGTACAATTATTACATCAAATGGCAAAAAAATATATTTCGATGCATTATTGTTGCGGCAACAGCTTTAATATCTTGGGCAGGAGCAGCAGATCTCGATAAATTTGTATCATTTATTGGTAGTTTTGCCTGTATCCCACTCGTCTATATATACCCACCCTTACTTCACTTCAAGAGTCCACACGCGAATAATTTGACAAAACCAATTGATGTCTTTTTAGTTGTATTTGGCGTCGTCATGATGGTTTATACAACTGGGCTTACTCTTGCATCTTGGTTTTTCTAATTGGCGAAACGAACGAGATTTCCTTCTTTAACCGTCATACTTCCAACAGATTTTACGATCAACTCAAGTCAACATTGAACAAAAATCTGTGAAAAAAATTTCCAAAAAAAAAAAAAAAAGGGGAAATGCAGGGATCATAAGTCGCCCTTAATGCGTTTCGTTTTTCCGTTTTGTTTTAAAGTTTTAAAGTCATTGCATTTAATGAAGTTTGTGAGGATGATAAAAAATACTAGATAAGCATACCTCCCTCCGACCAAGCCTCCATTTTTCTCCTCTATTCAGCTATGTGTTAATATTTACATCATTATTTCTCCATAGTCTATATACTATATAAATACAGGCAAGTAATAATAGTTAATAAAATAAATAAATAAAAAAAAAATAAATGCTCATGTTTTCATATTCTATTTTTCATCTTCATCTTCATCATCATCTTCGTCATCATCTTCATCTTCATCAGTTGTATACTCTTCGCCTTCCCCATCTGACCGATTATGAAGCTCATTTACCTCCTCTTCAGGGTGATCAATCTCGGTATTGAAGGGATTTATGTGGACCTCATAGCCCATTTCAGTTAAAAGGGTGCTCAATCGATCCACTTCAGCAGGATTACAAGCAACAAAAGCTTCAGAACGGGTTGGATCGAATAAATTTGCATGAAATGTGGCAAAAGCATGCTGAACTTGACTAGGTCCAACTTTTTGAATCTGACTCATAAATTTATGCTTAAAGTCTGGGCCTCTAACTTTAAGGGCATTGTCTGCATATTTAGCCTTGGCAGCATGCACAGCTGAATCTTCATACTCAGCAATTCGATTCACAATCGAGCTAATAGCACCCCTTACAACCTCCTCACTCAGATGTTGACGTCCATTAATGAAATCAGAAATTAGTTGTCGAGCTGCCTCAATGGCACCCCTAGGATCAGACGCTCGGTACAAACTCAGACCCAAAAGCCCTGCATCAGTATCTGAATCAATATGAGCACCATATGCTAATCCTGGTCCCCGGATCGCTCGCCAAAATGGACCTTCCGTAACTTGAAGAGATTCATTAGCTACCTTAAGAAGGGGTAAATCCGAGTCATTGTAGTCCGAAGGTGCAGTTGTGACAATGCGAATATATGAAGAATCGGTTGCTGGAACAGGCATAATGAATGCTTGACCACCGATACTCTTGCCCTTATCGACTAGTAAATCTATTGCTCGCGGGATTTCAACCATATCTGAGTTGTAAGAGGAGAATGATGATGATGATGACGATGACAATTTTTTAGAAAATGTACGCCACGATTCGACTAGAGGTGCTGATTGTTGTAATTTCTCTATATCAGCCAGAACAATCACTCGTACATTTTCTGGAGTAAAAAGGTGGTCTCGAAGAGAATTGAGGTCGCTAATAATGTCTTGAGGAGTTTCGTGAAGTTTTTGACGCAAGTCCTTAAAGTTGTCCTCTTGAGCCAGATCATCAAGCGCAAGGACAGCAGAACTAGGGACTCGTAAAACTCTATTCAATGCTGATGTCACCACATAATCACCCTCTCGCTTATATTCAGGAAGAGCATTGAGAAATTTTTCCACAGATACAAGGAGACGGGTAGGATCATAACGAATATTCCAAATCAATCGCTCAAGCCATCCAATAGCTAATTTATACTTGGATGGAACTATGCGGAGACTGATGGTACATAACTCATTGAGATCTCCCTCAAATCCGATTCCTGACGAATTGTCAAGAACATCTGTTTGCATCTGTCGAATCACCTCATCGTATTTCAACATGGTACCATCCTCGAGCTCAATCCCTGATACAAAGAGATTGACAAGGTAGAGATTGAGAACCTTGATGAGATTTGCGGGGATAAGTGCAGATGACATGGTTAAATAGATTGACACAAAGTTCGTATCCATATGCTCAAAATGAATATAGAGGGGAATATCATTACCAGTTTTTGATACTTCACGATCAACAAGCTTTTGAGCAATCTCATCGGTGTCCCCAGCAATGGTATCTTGACGTGAATACCCCGCTTTCCCACTATAGGTATGAATAAACTGAATCTTGTCTAGAGATGGTGGTTTGAACTGGCCCAAGATATCTTCAGGAACAGGTTTTTCATTTTCACGAGTGGCATCACGGAGTTTTTCAGCTAAATCTGCAAGTCCACGTTCTCCGAGCCGTTCAATTAACTCTTGGCGTCGTTCCTTGTTGGCATGCTTAATCTCTTTATACCTGTTGACTGAAGGACGTGCCACAATCGCAACATACGGGTTATCAAGTATCCACTTGCGCATAAAATTTTTCCAATCATCTTCAGTCCACTGTAATAATGTGTCATATTCGGTAATATCCTTGAGAGCTTCAGTCAAAGTACGACCATCTTTGTTAGTCCCATAAAGGAAATCCACAATGGCGGCATCGGCTAATACTGAGACTTTCTGTTCAGCATTAAGCGTGAATTGGAGTCGTTCACGCTCCAAGCATAGCCGCATTCTGACGAGATCAAACTTGGAGTTATCTATCTGCTCGCGAACAATACCTAAAAATCGACCGATTAAACTCTCAATCTTTGGAGTAGGTACATTTTGAAAATAGTAATTGACTCCTATATTAATAAAGTCGTCTGTATAAAAGTCGATATTTGTAGCTAGTGGATCAGGGATTTCTACCAATTCCTTTTGAAGAGGAGCAAGTTCCGAGTCGGTCAAATAAGTTGCTGCCATATGAATAGCAAGACCCTCAAGAAAGCTCGTATATTTGGGGCCCTGAAACGACATTAGAAGCATTCCAGCTGACATATCCTTATCTGGGAACTCGACATGATCAACAATAGATGAATTTAACGAAGGCAGAGACTCTGGAGTATCGACAAAAGGTCGCTTAAATTTCCCTGGTTGTTCATCTGGTAACGTAGCATCATATTCTTCAAGGGCAGCGAGGAACTCTGACGGGTCGACGCGTCCAGTGACAACGATACAAGCATTGTCTGCTCTGTATAAGTCTCTGTGAAACTTTCTGATTTGCTTATTTGTAAGAGTGCGTAAATTCTCTGTTAACCCCCCTGTTTCAGCCCAGTAGCCTGAGGATGACGGATACATAAGCTTTCGAGCTTTGACACTTGCTAAATCGTCAGGGGTATTTTCGACCCCCTGCATTTCAGAAAATACAACCCCCTTTTCTCGAGCATGGCCATCAATATGATAGACTTCCGTATAACATGCACTGTCTGTGAGAGTAGGGTTAAACACATGATCCAAGTAGACCGGCAAGAGCGTCTGAAATCCTTCCCACCCAGCAGTCACAAGGGTATAAACAGTTGAGTCCGTAGCGGTCCATGCGTTTGTGTTGGAAAACATTCGGCTTCCCAATACATCTAGTAGACCTTTGTAGGGATATTTACGTGATCCCATAAAACATAGATGCTCCTAGAGAAAAGAGAGATAGTAAGTATTGAACAACAAAGGAACATGCAAACAAACAAACGACCCATACCAAAGTATGCGGACAGCCACTATCATTATCTATCTCGGTTGCAAGAGCAAAATATCCCGAGACTGTCGGAGTTTCATGGTCGATGAGCACAGCCTGTAGACCAGTCCTAGTAGATCGCCACTTGTATACATGGGAAGGGCAGTAAGAAGCTTTGAAATCTGCAAGTTTCTGGAATCTACTTCCCGTGGCGGCATTGGTTGTCATAGTATTGTTGACTAGCCGAAACAACACGGGTTGATTAAATGATTTAATTATGGTTGATTTGATTTAATGATGCGTGTTGATTTTCAGCTTTTTGTTCTCAACCACCACCATGACCACCAGCAGTCAAGGAGGAGGAGGAGGAGCAACGGTATCAGAAAATCACCAAAAATCGGTTGGAAATGCTGTTGCGCAATTTGTCACAAGTCAGCTTAGACAGTTTCCTGATGCTGGCATTGCAGAAGTGGATATAGCTGATTCTAAGGTCCAACTGGAAGCGATTCTGGACGAGTTGGCAGATTCACAGGAAAAAATAAGGGTAAGTAATGTCTTAAGTACGTCTACGGCGAGTACAGTATTGACTAAACGTGTATGTGTTGTTTCAGGCCGAGATCAAACAAATCAAAGATGAAAACCAGGACCCAGTCCTCCGGTATACGGAAAGCTCTAGCAAGATGGAGCAAGGATTCAAGGAAACGGAGCAAATCAAGGAAAAGATCGAAGAGCGTTCCAAATCTATTAAGGTCTGTGTGTGTTCTAAGCTTTGCCTTGTTGTGGTATAATCTAACTAAAATTCGTCTACAGGACAAGGAGAAGCAATTGGAAATGCTAACTGAGGAGCACAGCAAAGTGATGGATGCACAACAACAAAGTGATGATATTAAACGTGCCCTTACTGACTTGTGGGTGATACGTATGGCGTTTCTTGAGATTGATTCGTGTAAAGAACTCCATCAGTTTGCCTACTGTTTAGAACGACTCGATGCAACAATGACGAAAATCCGTAATTTTCCTAGGTGGACAGGAGTGAAAGTATTGGTGGAACTTATGGAACAAATTAAAAAGTATCGAGGAGATATTATCAATAATCTTAATCTCTTGTGGTGCCAGATGGTTGATTTTGAACAAGACAAGGCAAAGTTAAAAATATTAAAGCAGCAAAATTCAAAAGATAATGATCCAGTTGATCTTGGTGATGTGATTGAAGGGCTAGCACAGACTGGAGAATTACAAAGCAAACTTGGGGAACTCATGAAATTTACACTACGAGGGCTTGAATCCCCTTCTAATAAAGATGGCTCTTATGTTGGAATTTCAAAAATTACTCCCGATGCTCTTGAATTTATTAATGTCAACTATGAGTCTCCTGTAAAAGAGGTAAAGGACGTAACGGAGTCGTTCAAGATATTACATGGGTTTTTAAAACAGCAGCTTGAATCTGCAGCTCCGACCCAAGAGCTTGAGCAGGTGATTTCAAACGAGGTGTTGGGGTCCAAGTTATTGGATTTCGTCTTGGAAAGGTTTAAAGGGGTCATTCCTCCTGACTTGGAGCGGCAGCAGGTACTAGTTGAGACTGACAAGTGTGCGCAGGAGATTGAAGATATTGTTGAGGATAAGGAAAAAGTAATTGAATGGAGAGAAAATATTCCAAGCATGTGGCTAGATAAGCGACGTCAACTAATTCTTGATAATGCAAGGATGTTTTTACAAAGGGTGAATCTCAACAATTTGCAAACAATTAATACCCAGCAAGTGGTTCCATCAACAACAGTGGTAACGAGCGAACCGAAACCAGAATCAGAGCCAGAACCGGTTAGCTTTGAAGAAGCAGATGCTTGGAATGACGGATGGGACTCTGATGAAGACCAGGCGAGTAAAGCGCAGCCACAGCAAGAAAGCAATGATGACGAAGATTGGGGTAATTGGGATGACGATGATAATAATAATAATAATAATAATAGTAATAATAATAGTGGACAAGAGCATCAGGCAAAAGCCGAGGGGGAGCAAAGGTTCAGCGACGAGTACAAGGTATCGGCGTGTCCAGATTTCTTCAAGTCTGTGTGTGACCAGATCTTGGAGGATAGGCAACAACTAGACAACAAGAGCGGGATTTATCCAAGTTTAAAAGAGATTTCTGGAGAGATGGAGGAACTTGTAAGTCAAGTCTTGTCATTATATCGAGCATTAGGAGATGGGTGTTACTATGGATTTGAAACTCGACGAGATGCTCGGTTTGAGAATGTTGGTGGTAATCATAGTGTTCATGAGTTATTACTATTCAATGATATGTCACATCTTGCAGAATTGTTGTTGCAGAGCCACATTGGTAATAATAGGGGAGAGGTTGAAGTTATTCGATACCAAGCATCAGTGGAACTTAATAGTATGATGGAGTATCATTGGAGCAAAATTGATGAGATTGTGGGACGAATGAAGGGATTTTCAGATAGCTACTGTTTGGAGCACCCAGATCGATGTAATGAAGCAATTGATGAAACTGTCGAGTACTTGGATACAAAAGTAAATGGATCAATTCTTCAAGGATTTGTACCACAGCAAGTTCGATTACAGATTATGGGTACATTACTGAACCGATTAGTAGATACATTAACGCGTGATATTATTGGATTGGGGGATATTGGTGAGATTGAATCGAAAATGCTAAGTGGATATATTTCAAAAATATCCCACCTCGACAAACTTTTTCGTGGCATTAATAATAATAATGATGATGATAATACAGATGAGCCTGCACTTACAGCTGCCTACTGTCCAGGATGGCTTAAATTTTGCTACTTGGGAGAGATACTCGATAGTCATTTAGATGGAGTAGAATATTTACTAAATCAAGGTTCACTCATTGATTTTACTGCACCAGAAATCATTAGTTTGATTCGTGCTCTATTTGTTGATAGCGATGCTAGTCGCAGACTAATTCACGAGGTACGAAACGTTTTACAAACGATATAGCCAGTTTAAATAAAATAAACCAAAAAAAAAATTAACAATTAGGTGTATTAATTTCTTTTCTTTTTTTCTATATATACAAACTACACAAAAAAAGTTTTGGTAGACTAGTGGGAGAGATGGCGCCTATTCTTGAGCATTCTCCGTTTCAGAATCTTTAATCCAGTACGAGATCGAAGCCTTGCGAGAAATCCAAATGTACGTTTCCGCTTTAGAGTATTTGGTTGATAGGTGTTACCACGAGATTTAAATCTGAGACCAAGAGTAGTTGGCATACCACTACCACCAAACAATGGTGATGATGGTGCTAAGTATGTTGGTCGCCCAACGGTGGTGCCGAGTAAAGTCCGCTGAGGATTTGCCGTTAAGCGAGTCAGACTCGATCTAATAAAATATTTTTTCTCGGTTAGAAAAGGAAAGAAGAATAAAAAACCTTGCTAAACCTTACCTCAAAAGACTCAACATTGTCTCTTTGGTGATGCTTAGGAGGCTGGCTCGGGGTTGGGATATTAAAATCTACAAATTGCCCAAATTTGTGGAAATTATTATTATTCCTCCAACAAACACCTAAAATAATGAGCATTGCGAACCACGAGGATATTGTTGCGATCCATGTTACAAAGACGCAACGAGTATCTGATGATGAAGCTCAGCTACTATTGAGTGAATATATTGATCGAGAGAGGACAATGTCTTCTACTTCTACTACAGCAGCAGCAGCTCCGCTTCTTCTTCCTACAGCTCATCAATCGCATGATTACATACTCGAACAATTAAAACGGATTCAAAGGGATATGTTGGGGCTGGCCCCGGCTTCTGATGTACAACAGGCAGAGATTAAAGCTGACATGAATCAGTCTAGTAAACAACACATCAGATTTGACGATCAACAACCATCATCACCAAGGAAACGATTATCCTCTGAATCATCCTCTCCCAGTAAAAAAATCAAGACTCAAAATGAGATTTCTTCTCAAGCATAAGCATAACTTTTTTTTTTTTTTTTTTTTTTATTTATTTTTGAAAATATTTTTATACACTGTATATTGTACTTTTAAGGACGTGTCCGTCGAAAAACAAAAAAAACCTATTGCTGTTTCTTTTCCTCCTCGGGAGTGTAGTCCAATGCCTTGAGTCGTTCCAGTAGAGTTGGATGGGTATGATGGTAGGCAGAGTACAACCAGTCAGTATCAGTAGCTGATAGGTTCTTAGCATTGAGTCCAATTAATGCCTTACCGAGCTCTTGCTTATATCCAGCTTTGCGACCAAAATCATCTGCTTCATATTCAAATTTGCGACTCAGATACTTGAATCCAAACTGGACAATACTGTCAATTGGTTCACTGAGAGCTGAGAAGAGGGCAAAACTGATGACAACAGGTGGGACTGGTTGACCAGCTGCAAGATGGAACCCAAATGATTCAAATAAAGATCGATTTCGATAAAAACAGCTAAATCCAACAAATGTAGCAAACATGTTTGATTCTGCGATAACCACCATCTTAAAGATATGGTTAAGGTACCAATGGCCCAATTCATGAGCAGCAATAGCAGTTATCTCCTGAGTTGAAGCCTGTTCAATCAAAGTATCATAAATGACAATCTGTTTACTCCAAGGAAGACCCATAAAGTAAGCATTAGAATGATTACTGCGTCTAGATCCATCAATAACGTAGAGTTTCTTAAGTGGGAAGTTGAATTTGGCTGCCAGAGCATTGATGCTGTCTCGCAACTCACCATCTTGAAGAGGGGTGAACTTGTTAAAGAGTGGAGTAATAACTGTAGGCATGAGAACTTGCATGAGCAAGACAACTCCAACTGATAAAAGCCATAGGTAAAAGAAGAAGCTATCTCCAAAGTAATGGATAATCTTAACGAATGCGCCAATAAGAGGAACCATAAATACGAGTCCTAAAGCCTGAGATTTCAGAATATCGGTAAAGAAGGTCTTCAAGGTTTGTTTATTGAATCCATGTCTTTCCTCAATGACAAATGCCGAATATAGAGAGACGGGGAGACTTGTGAGGGTACTAGTAAGCATCATAAGTTCCAGAAATACAATCGATTTAGTAATCTCTCCAGCTAGACCCCAACCAAGCGGAGCAATATAAGATGCAACAATTCTAGAAGCCCATTTCCAAAAGAAAGGATAAGCGTTAAAAACCACTAGCGAGTTGCTAATTATAAAGTCGTAAGCACCAGAAAGAAACCCAAATCGAGCTTTATCTCTTGCATAATCCTGAGATTTCTCAAAAGTCTCTTGTTCCACATATGGCTGGAGAAGTTTAGGAGGTCTAGGAGCATGGAGCAATCTATACTGTCTGTATGCTAAGTAGTTCTCCCATACAAACTGGATAGCCCCGATCCCGAGGACAATCTTCTTCCAGGGAAACCCAGGAATGTCAAGCTTAGCCGCGATGTTCTTATATTAACTTGTTAGCAGTCTGTCTGTCTGTCTATACGATTGTGTGTTGTGATGGTAACTTACCTGGATGATATCCATTGTTTGATGGTTGTGGAAGGACAAAGGGTTGACACATAATATATACTGTATGCGAGTCTACAATGGATATAACGATATCGATAAAAACATTTAAAAAACTTTTATATATAAATACATTAAACATTCAAAGCATGACGGCAGACTCAGTAGAACGGAATGTAATGCGATAACAGCTCGAGAGTACTTGGAGCTTATTTGTAGCTGGATCTCGCCTTAATAGTAGACTATCGCTGAATCCGCAGGTATCTCTTCTGTCTTCCTTGAATCGGACATTGCCACTGACTACCACCATCATTGTAGATGACTGAACAAGTGGGTGACAGTCTAGATTGAGAACCGAATGCCGAGTTGGTGGCATTGCCATATATAGTTCTTGAAGTAGCTTCCCTCCAGCCAAGGGATTACCATTGTAGATAATACGAGCATCAGGCGTTATTATACTGCTTATACTATTCCGATTTGTGTCGAGATGTTTGTAGTATGACATTGCAAATCCGTGGCATTCTATTATTCAAATCCGGTTAATAACTCATATAACGATAATGAATTAAGGTGGTGGGCTATTTTCCATACCTTTACAGCTACTCTCGATGACAGAATCGCTTGGAACCTGGTTGTGACACTTGTCAGTAATATGTAATAAAATAAAAAGAAATAAAACAAAGATTTTTTGCAAAACTAACCTCCATATTTCCTGTAATTATTTTCTGGTGGTGAAGTTTGGTGATGATGCTCCAACAAAACTCAACACCATCATCAAAATGTCCATAAGGGTGGTGAATAGGTTATCAAGGATACTCAACCCATGTTACCGGGGAAACCTCCCAGTACGCTGGTCAAGTTCAGCTGCTGCTGCTGCTAAAAAGAAGAAGTTCTACGTTACGACTCCGATCTTTTATATCAATTCTGCTCCGCATATTGGCCATCTTTACACAATGATTCTAGCCGATACTTTTAAACGATATCATGCCCTTTTAGGGCAGGATACATTTCTACTTAGTGGAACTGATGAGCATGGAATCAAAGTACTTCAGGCTGCTAAAAGAGCCGGAATGAATGTTGAAGACTATTGTGACCAAGCTTCGGTAGTGTTTTCTCAGCTTGCAAGTCAGGCCAACGTCTCGTTGGACAAATTCATTCGAACTACCGAATATGAGCACATCTCGGCAGTAGTAGATCTTTGGACGGATCTTGAAGAGAAGGGTTTCATTTACAAGGGTCACCACCAAGGGTGGTACTGCGATAGTGATGAGACCTTCTATCCAGAGGCTCAAGTCCAGGCAGGTTCTCCTGGGGAAGATGGAGTACAGCATCATTACTCTATTGAAACGGGTAAACCTGTCCACTGGACATCGGAAGTAAACTACTTTTTTGCTCTTTCTGAGTTTCGTGACAAGTTGTTGCACCATCTACATAAACATCCAAATTGCATCTATCCAAAAGCTAGGTATAATGAAGTCCTTGCTCAGGTTACGGCTGGACTGGAAGATCTAAGTGTATCACGGTCGCGTGATCGATATGAATGGGGTATTCCTGTGCCTAATGATGACAAGAATGACCAAATTATGTATGTATGGCTTGATGCCCTTACGAATTACATCAGTGCAATTGGATACCCATGGAAAAGTAAAGAGCTCATGCTTGAGAGTGGTTGGCCAGCTGATGTACATGTAATTGGTAAAGACATTGTCAGATTCCACTGTATTTACTGGCCAGCTTTTCTCATGGCTGCTGAACTTCCTCTACCAAAACAGGTTGTTGTTCATTCCCACTGGACTTTACAGGGCAAGAAGATGTCAAAATCTGTGGGAAATGTGGTTGACCCATTTTTGGTTTTGGATCGTCTGGGTGGGCCTGACCCGCTTCGCCTAACTTTTTTAAGAGATGGTAGCTTATCTAATGATAACAATTATTCTACAAGCCATGTAACTGAGCGTTGGAACAGTGATGTGGTGGGTAAAATTGGTAATTTATGTGCGCGTGTATGTTCACCAAGTTTTAATGCCCGTCGTGCAGTTGAGTCATACTTTGGAGATGAAAATTCAAAGAATAATAATAATGTTCAATATGAGAGTCCAGAGCTTGTGTCTGAGATTGATAGTTTGAGTGAAAGAATTGAAAAATCAATGAAACAATTCAATACTGTACGATGTTTAACTGATATATCTCTTTTAATGGGGCTAGCAAATAAGTACATGACTGATTGTGCTATATGGACATTAACAAAATCTAATCCTCAAGCAGTAGATTTAGTTTTATTTAACTTATTAGAATCCCTAAGGGTATCTGGCATCCTTCTTCAACCTTTCCTTCCTACAACTGCAAAAGCTCTTCTTGATAGGCTTGCTGTTGATAAATCCGCTCGTACAATTGATCGGGCTCGATTCGGGAGTGATAAAAATTATGCAATTGGTGTTGCGCGTAAAGGTGACTATATTGCAAGTATTATATAAAAAATAATTCTTTTGTTCTTCTTTTTGTACATATTTGAAAAAACAGAATTTTTTTTTTTTTTCTCTATTTAAAACATGCAAAATCTACCGTATCACATTCCAAAGTTTCAAGATTTACCAACACGAGTTTCCCAGTTTTTGAAAATTCAGGTACTGCTACCAATCGACATTTAACTAGTGAATTATTATTTTCAATAATTTCCTCTTCTATAAGTCTTGTATCAAATTCTGGTTGATTTCCTGCAAAGTATACATGTGGAGTTGTATCTAATACAAATGGATCATGCTCTTTGAATGGATATGTAGTCAGAGTATCTGGGGCTGTAGGAACAGCATGGCGCCATCGTAAAGTCAATTCCATCAGGTCCAGAGGTCGAATAGTACTGTCAGAGCATGTATACTTTGTCAAGTCGGAAATATTTTGCCCGCTAGTGCCAAAGATAGTTCGGGACCCAAGCTCTAGCCAACTTGGGTTAGTTGTTGAAATGAGAGCTCCAGCTTGGATGTATGGCTTAGATTGTGGTAATAACGTAAAATGGATAGGCTGTTGTGGTAATGAGACTTCAGCTGGATCGGCTGGGCCAGGCATCAAGTCAATACATATACTTGAAGCAGTCTGTGCAAGCCATGCATCCAGAGGATCTGTAGGTTTTAGAATATACGATGCAATATCATGGTTATACTTTGTCGCAGTCTTTTTGTCCTTATCATCTTGGTGTACACGCGTTGGTACAATTGAATTGCCGGCAATGATGAGTTTCTCAATTCGACTACTCACTTGCTGATCCCGTGAATCACCCAGTTGGCCTGTTAGATATTCAAGTAAAAGTTGTGTCTCTGGTGATTCAGCTCGCTCAGCATCCAGGCTGAGCCCCGATACGATTGCCAGGTATCTAGGTCCACCACCACCACCATTACCATTCTGATTCTCGGACTTGTTATTGTTGGGCTGAGGTGCAAGCTCAGGGAAGCGTATATCCACAACATCAAAATCTCCCTCAGGTGTTTCGGTGCCTAGGACTCCAATAACAATACCCGTAACCAGTAATTCCTGGTCTAACATCTCCCCCACCAGATTGATACGACCCGATTCGTCTTCAAGGGTCAGCAAATCGGTTGCTGGATCCGAATATCTGTCGTTAGCAATAGTTGGAGCACCCCATTTCTATTCAAGTTAGATTCGAGACGTATACGCGTATAAATTAAAAAAAAAAAATAAATAAATAAATAAATAAATAAACTTACATCGCGAGCAATATCATCAAGAATATTCGGTTTCAGTTTCATATCCCGATAGACTGTACCCACAACCCATACCAACTGTCCCTGCCGGATATCGAGAACACGATCCACATGTTGTACTTTCCGCCCAGATACAGCCATTGTACCCCAAGAATCGCGGCATCTCTGCTCTAGTTGTGCTCTCAATGCCAACAATCGAAGAAAATATATATTGGCATACTGCTGAGTGTATGTTCTTTGCTTTAATCCAATATTTAACTGCTTGTTGCGTGTATTATCCTTGCCAGCTTCAATATGGGTCTCTACGACCCGCTTCACTCGCTCCTTATCTGATCTGCACAAAATTCAATTAATAACCAGGAAAAAAAAAAAACAAATCTAATTTCAAATTCAAAATCATCTTACTCATCAGGCTCGGCCGAGAGCAGCGAATGTGTCGCGCTGCTTTCTGCACTGGTCATTAAATTTTTGTAAAGGGGGAGGGTAGTCGAATGTGAGACAACTACACGGTGTGTTAAATTTCCACATAATTACACTAAATATCCTAACACTACAATTAGGCTATATAGGGGAACATGACCTTACGATTCGAAGGATATTTTGCTCCGAATTCCTTCTTATAACGACGATGTTTCTTGACAGCCCAAACCCACATTTGACCGGTTGATACGGCCACGAAGAGGAATGCTGCCCAATTTCTGGCAGCCAATGCGATTGCGACCCACGCGACTGATTCGAAAAAGTAGTTGGGGCAACTGACCCAGTCGAATCCGTATCCATACGGGATCCGATGCTCTTTGTCATTGGGCCCATGGCGTAGGCTTGCCAGGTTCTTGTGGGTCATATAGTTTGACGCCTCAGCAAATGTAAAGACAACGCGAGCAACTTGCACTTGCCAAGCCGGTATAGCATTCCCGAGTGCTTGGTTAGGGCTATATGATACATATCCCAGCAATAATCCCGACAGAACCCAGTAATGAAAGCTGTTTTTGAACACATTGCGCAACGGCATTGTTGCAAGGGAGAACTTGTGAACAAATAGAGTCTCATACTCGCGCTTTAAGAAATGGGCCATTACCATAGTATATACTGCATTTTGCGCATCTGAATGTTCAAAGTGTTTTCCATATATAAGATTATCCTTCCAAAATAGCAGCGGGTGGATCAGGAGGGGTCCAAGGTATTCAATGAGAAACACGGTTCGCCACCCAATCTGGGGGCCCAAGTCTTTAACTATAACCACTGATCCACTCTTGGTGATGCTGTTGTCTTGCAAGGACTTGTCGGGATCCAAAGCGTTGTTGCCCTCCTCTGTGGTGATTCGGAGTCGGTGCACGTCAAGCTGAGTTGCCTTGGACACACTATTCACAAGCGCTGATCCCTTGCTAGAAGCAGATGGCAGCTCCACCTCTAAAGGCAATCCCCGGAGCTTCTTCCCTGCACGTGCTTTCACCTGGATCTTGAGCATTTTCACAGAGTCGTGGAGGAAGAAATGACGATTTAGTGTGGAGATGGGATGGGATCGGCCTTTAGTTTGGTCCCACCGAAACACTACACCAAAAAATAGGAGAGAAAACCTTTAGCCATTGCCATCATCTAGCACAGATGTCGGGAATCAGCAGTTGGATATCTCGACGGAATGGATTGAAAATACCGTCAAGAAGGCTCTTTGCTACTGCTGTGAATGAAACGGCAGGGTATCGGCTGATTAAATCAAAACCAGTTCCAGAATTGGATCTTACTGCTCACTTATATAAACATGAATACTCGGGCTCAGAGCATCTCCATATCGATAAGAAAGATAAGAATAATGTCTTTTGTATTGGATTCAAGACAAATGCTCCTGATAGCACCGGGGTACCGCATATTCTCGAGCATACCACTCTATGTGGATCTCAACGGTTCCCAGTGAGAGACCCATTCTTCAAAATGCTTAATCGGTCATTAGCCAACTTTATGAATGCAATGACGGCAACTGATTATACGTTTTATCCATTTGCTACTACCAACAAGTCAGATTTTGCTAATCTTCGCCACGTCTATCTCGACTCAACACTGCACCCACTTCTGAGGAAGATTGATTTCCTCCAGGAAGGCTGGCGGCTCGAACCAACTGTTAATGGTGAAGATTTGTCTATTTGTGGTGTTGTCTACAATGAAATGAAGGGTCAAATGTCTGATCCAAATTACTATTTTTACTCAAAGTTTCAGGAGGCCATCTACCCGTCTCTCAACAATAGCGCTGGAGACCCGGCTCAGATCCCAAGTCTTTCGTATGAGGGGTTGGTCAAATTCCACCATGACAATTATCACCCTTCCAATGCAAAGACATTCACGTACGGTGACATGCCTGTCCAAGACACACTTGAACACCTAAATGGTGAATTTCGCAAGTTTGTCCCAAAGAAAGCAGATTCAAGGGTTTTCTTCCCAATCAATCTAGCAGAGACAAAACGTGTAGAGGTTCCCGGTCAGAGTGATGTTCTGGACACCCATTCGGGAGCAGGCCCTACATATCGCAAGTCATTATCATGGTTTGCTGGAGACCCCAAGGATCTTTACAATAACTTCTGTTTGGGCATCATATCATCGTTATTGATGGGAGGCCACTCGTCACCTCTTCATCAGGTACTGCTTGATTCTACCTTAGGATCTGATTGGTCTGTCAATTCTGGATTTGAATCATTGCCTCACGCTAATCTTATGACATTTGGTTTGCAGGGCGTTAAACAAGAAGATTTGGCCCAGATGGAGTCATTGATTCTGTCAACTATACAATCCACTCTCAAGGATGGATTTGACCTTCAGCGTGTTGAAGCTACACTTCACCAGATGGAAATATCAAAAAAGAACACCCGTGCTGACTTTGGTATGTCTCTTTTATACGGTGTGACTCCAATGTGGTTCAATTCAGTTGATCCTACTGAGATCCTTGAGTTTGATTCAATAGTGAATCGACTCCGAAAGGATCTTGCAAACGATCGATGGTTTTTGGAAAAGATAGCACGAAAATACTTTGGAGATGACAAGGTACCACATTTTATCTTTACTATGGTTCCCAAATCGGAATTTGGAGACTCCCTTCTTGAAAAGGAACATGAAACGACAAAAAGACTTACCAGCAAACTGTCTCATCAGGACAGAGCCAAGGTAGTCGAGGAAGCTCAAGAATTAGCGAGTATTCAGGGCCAGCCTGAAAAGCTTGACTCTTTGCCAACTTTAAGAATTAGTGATATTCCTAAAAAGTTAGATGGTACCCCACTAGAATTCACAACTGGAGCTAGCGGTGTACCTATACAATGGCGAACTACTGAATCAGCTAATGGGCTAACTTATCTGCGGTTGAAATTATCGCTTGCTAATCTTGCACCTAGTTTGACTCGATATCTGCCCTTATTTTCTGAGGCTCTGACAAGTCTGGGTACTAAGACCCAATCAATGGGAGAACTTGAAGATGCTATTAAACTCAAGACTGGAGGGATTTCGGCATTTATTAACAGTCGCATTGACCCTAATAATATGGATAATGGTCAGCTTGATTTGGTAATATCGAGTGTAGCTCTTGATAGCAATGTGGAATCAATGTGTGAATTAATAACTAAAGTATTACTTGAAACCAATTTTGACAATCTTGAAAAGTTGCGTCCACTCGTTAGATCTATGGCTAGTGGAGCTATTAATTCAGTTGCCGAGAGTGGGCATCAATATGCACGTGGATTTGTAGGATCATTATTAACGAATCCTTTAAAAGATGCAGATACTTTATCAGGAATACGGCAACTTGCCTTTCTCACGGGGATTCAACCTGACTCAAACGAACAATTGCAAGAGATTGCTGCAAATCTCAAGGAAATTTCTCGAATTGTTATAAATCGAAGCCATTTAGCAGCTGCAATTACATGTGGAGCCCATTCTGTCAGTAGTAATAGAGAATCATTGGATTCTTTAATTAATTGTCTTGCAGTATGTGAAGGAGGACATAATCAACAATTATCTAATGTACCAGCACCAATATTACTTCCAGGAGTCAGTAATGCTGCTCAACTATCAAACAAGAGATTTTTTAATGTACGATTCCCATTTCAAGTATCATATACAAGTTTAGGATTACGTGGAGTAAGCTATACGCATGAGGATGGGCCAGCACTCCAAGTACTTTCAAATATGCTTACACACAAGTATTTACATTCAGAAATTCGTGAAAAGGGTGGAGCATATGGTGGAGGTGCATCATACAATGGTGTTGGTGGAGTATTTAGTTTTTATTCATATCGAGATCCAAATCCAATGCAAACATTATCAGTTGTTGGTGGAGTTGGAGAATATGCATTAAATCGTGAATGGACTAAACAAGATATTCAAGATGCTCTTTTAAGTTTATTTCAATCAATTGATGCTCCACAAAGTGTTAGTGATGAAGGAATGATTTTATTTTTAGATGGTATAACAGATGATATACGACAGCAACGGAGGACAGCATTGTTAAATGTACAGGTCAATGATGTTAAATCTGTTGCTGAGAGATACTTGGTCAATGCAAGTAAACGCGACTCATCGGCGTCCTTCAAGGCTGCTGTAATTGGAGGAGGCGACGATATTACTGCTACCACCAACGACAACGACTGGCTTGTCATACCGTTTGACAAGCAACTGTAAAAATAAAAATAAAATAAAAAAAAAAAAAACAAGGAAAAAAGTTTGTGTGTTTCTCGGGTTTGTATGTAGATTTATTCTTTTTTTTTTTCTTTTATCTCGAAAACTACTACTCAGTGCTCCACTATGCTTTTTTAATTTTCTTCTTTTTTTTTTCTTTTTCTTTTCTACATTAATGCGGGCACTTCAGATACGCTGTGGGGTTTACAAAGGTATATTGCCCAATATCAGCCACCAGTGCCCGCTAGATTAAAAATCAGCCTCATTCTCTTAAAGAGCCCACCACATAAGGCAATGTGTGGATTGATTTTTTTTTGCGGGTCTACACGTGCAGGCAACATTTTTCTATATTCTAATATTTTTTTTGCCGACTGAACCGCTCCCCCACGTTTTTATTCCAAACTAAGTTAGGTTAAAAATTTCAGGGGTGGGGCGTTTATGTGTGATCTGTGTGGGTTTTCTCCAATCAGTTCCTCCTCGCTTTTTGATTAGGGAAAGTGCAACCTTAAATGTCAAAAAGTCAAAAATGGGTGTTTTGCCTCTAAGATCTGATGGGTCCATTTTTAAATAACCAGAACCATTAAAAAAGAAAATTATTTGACCGTGCGGCCCGGGGAAAGGAGCGCTAAACAAAAAGAACAATATAGAACCCACCCAATTCGCATAAATATCCCAAATTAAATTCAATCCCATAAGAATAGAGAGATAAAAAGAAAAGAAACTCCTTATCAAATCAGAAGGCGACAACTGAGAACCACACCCAAAAAAAAAAAAACAAAACCAGAGGTTATTCCATCCATCCTTTTAAAAAGGGCCGATCTTCTTCCATTGCTGGCCTTTTTTTTTTTCTCTTTCTATATTTAATCCAAACCTTGTTTTTCTTTTTTTCTTTTTGAGGCTGTTTAACCTTAACTTAATTTCTGGTCTTTTTCCCTTTCTCGACTTTATTCTCATTCCCAACTTTGGTCTTCTACTCATCATCTCTTGTTCTTTTTTTTTTTTCTCCCCCGTGTCTTTCTCTTTTTTAATTTACGCTGAAACAAGCAAGGACAAGGGAAAAATAAAAAAAAAAAAAAATGAGTGGCAGCAGTGAGCAGGTTTTGACCAGCTCGACATCGTGTTGTGATTATGCTCCCTCGTCAAGGTCCCGTCATACTCGACACAACTCTCTCAAAATTATTGGTCAAGAGCAGGAAGACAGTAGTAGCAGTAGTAGTAGTGAGGCGGCTATATACGAACGATTGGACAAGTTTCTGGCAGACTTGGAAAAGAAGCTCGATATTGTCGAGGCCTACGGTGTTTCAAAACTAGAAGAGATTGATTCAACATTGGTTGCCTTGTATGAAACTATGGGACAAATTCGACAAACATGCGGTAAACAAGCTGATGAGTTATTAGGCTCAGGATTTTTAAGGCTTGAACGTCTTATTTGTGTAGTGGATGAAAAGTGTGAAGAATCTTCAGAAAAGTCAAATTTCTTTGTTGCAAGGATTCTAGGTGCTTTGGAATATCGATTAGTTAATTGTGGACTGCTTCATGTGGATACAGTTGTGGATGCAGTAAAGACTCTTGAGGGACATGCAGAGCATATTAGTACTGCCTTGGCAACCGCAAAAGAGCGTCTACTTTGTTTTCATGAGTTACCAGAAGGATGGAGGGAGAATGGTTACATTGTACAAGGATATAGATTTTGTTCTGGACCCAAGGAATGCGTTAGTAGTATTGTTCAAATTCACAATGAGACTTGCAATATTTGGACTCATTTACTTGGTTTAGTATTTATGGTGGGGCTGGCCTTTTACCATTATCCAAATTCTGATGCATTTTCGACTCATCCCATTATGGATCGTGCAGTATTCTTTTTATTTTTATTTGCAGCAATTAAGTGTCTAGCATGTTCTACAATATGGCATACATTTTGCCATATTGGGCACCTTGCAACAAAGAAGCGTATGGCTTGCTTTGATTATAGTGGAATATCCATTTTAATTACATGTTCAATTCTTACAACTCAATATGCAAGCTTTTACTGTCAGCCAATTGCTCGCTCTATTTATATGGCTATTACTTTGATATTTGGTGCATTTGGTTCATGTTTGACTTGGTCTCCAAGATTTGATGAACCTCGCAATCGTCCAGTAAGGATAATCTTTTTTGTATCATTTGCTTTTTCATCATTGGCTGGATTAATTCATCTTGCAATTACAAGAGGTTTAACTACAACATTATGGTTTTATACCCCAGTTATTAAATCTTTACTTTGTTATTGTGCAGGAATTGTCTTTTATGGTTTGCTTATACCTGAACGATGGTATCCTGGTACAATATTTGATTGGATTGGAATGTCTCATAATTTATGGCATATTGCTGTATTTGGAGGAATTTATTTTCAATACAAGGCTGTCCATGAACAATTTGAGGGTGCTCAATCGTTTAGTTGTGGACATTAGATAAAACAAGATTGTGGCTGTTGTCGGATTTGGTATTATGGGGCTCATTTCAGGTGCTCTAGAAAGAAAAAAAAATGTTCCTTTTCTTCTTTTTTTCTTTTTTTCTTTTTTTTTTTTCCTTGTTATTTAGATTTGGCGCCCGCGAGTTTTATTTTATTTTATTTTATTCTACGAGAGATGGGGAGGAACTTGATACACCATGTAGGAATTTGGGATTGTGATGGGCAACAAAAGAAAAGAAAAAAGAATAGATTTGATTTGATTTGATTTGATTATATAATAGATGGCGTACTACTACTACTACTATTGTTATTATTATTATTATTAGAATTTTTATCAAGTTGCTGCTTGCGTGAAATTACAAGTGCCAGTAAATCAGTCCAAGATTGGTGATCTAGGTCAGATTGTGGATTTGGATAATGACAGTGTCGTATAATCCAATTTTTAAGTTGATCGGCAGTCCAAAGACGCGGATCTGTACTATCATGTGGAAGATTTTCTTCTTGTGGTGGTGGTCGTGAGGCTGAAAATGATGATGATGATGATGTTGATGGTTCTATTCCAATTTCCTCGTCTACAAGTGGTGGTGATGATGATGGTGGTGGCGATGAAGATGAAGTATTATTATTATCAGCGTATACAATTGCAGCTGTTGCAATAATTACAACTCCAGCAAATCCCAAAATTGCATAACTTGCTGTTTTTGCTAAAATTCGATCAAGTGGTGTACCACCTCGTCTTGACATGGTAAGGGGGAGGGGGGGTTATGTATACAGTTGTTGCTGAGCCTGAGCCTGGGCTGAGCTTGGCTGCCCAACTCACCCACCTCCTGGTTTCTCTTTTCCCTCTCCCAAAAACAAAAAAAAAGTGTGGGGGATCGGCCAATTCTGGATTGGGACGAATGGTTTTTTTTTTTTGGTTTGTTTACATTTTATATGTTAGCAGTCACAAAACAAGGAAAAAAATCAAACTCACCCCAAACCCTAACACCGACGCACAACATAATTCTACCACCTTGTCTCCAAGGTCCCATTAAATTGAAGGTTTCCAAGATATACCAAGAACACAACACAAAAACCAAAATGCCAAAGGAAATTAAAGATATTAAATTATTCCTCGAACTTGCACGTCGTAAGGACGCTCAACAAGCAAGAATTAAAAAGAATACAAATGGAAAACAAGTTAAATTTAAAGTTCGAGCATCAAGATATTTATATACACTAGTTGTAAATGATGCAGAGAAGGCACAAAAACTTACTCAATCACTTCCTCCTGGTATGTTTTTTTTTTTTTAAAACAAATATATATATATTTTTTATATTCTAACCCTGTTAAATCAATTCTAGGTCTCACTGTTAAAGAAGTTGGCAAAAACTAAAAAAAGACAATCAATTCACACCTTTATGTAATATAATGTCATCTATAATATATCAATGATTTCTATACATTATATAACAGAAAACAAAACAAAAATGCGCATTAATGAATTTGCTTTTATTTTTCACTACCTCCACAAACTTTTCCTTTTTTTTTTTTTTTAATATCTCCTCCTCCTTCTTTTCTTTTTTATCACAAAAGTATTAACAACAATTAAAGAACAAAATAAAAAAAAGAAAAAGAAATTTTGACTCCATATAAAAAAAATTCAATTCATATATCAATCCGACAACAATTCTTCAGCAGCAGATTCTGAACACACATATTCAACAATACAATTATCATTGAATCCATTAAATTTGGTTGATGCACTTAATGTATAAGCACCAAATTCTGTAAAATACATCCAATCACCAATTTCAGGTACCATTGGTAATACACATTCGCTCGATACACAATCAATCCCATCACATGTTGGACCCCAAACACTTGCCCTTACTCCTCCTCCAAATTCTTGTTTTTGAAATTCACCCGCATACATAAATTTTCCTCTATGCATAAGCATTCGAGGAATTGGCTCTTGGTGATCAAATAGAATACAATTCATATTTCCATATACTCCATCATTAAGATAAATCATAACTGATGAATTCTTGTGATCTTCTCCACCACCACCACCAACAACCTTGCGTCTTGCAATCACATTAGTCGCAATTGTAAACGCTTTAGCAACAAAGAACCTTCCAGGTTCTGCAATCACTTGTACCCCTTCATGAAGAGGAAAATATTCTTCCAAGGCTACATTCAATACTTTCGAAACCTTCTCAAAAGAGTCAGGCATAAATCCTCCACCAATATCTAGTACATCCATATTGTATCCAAATATTTCAGCCTCATTGAATACTTGACGAGCATCTTTGATTGCTTTGACAAATGCAACAGCATCTGAAGCTCCAGATCCCACATGGAAACTTACTCCAACAACATTCAGTCGTAATTCTTGAGCAAGTTCAAGAAGTCCTGCAGTACTCTCAAGTGGTGCTCCATACTTGTTACTAAGTTGGCATAAAGCTCCAGAATCATCAGTAGTGATACGTAAAAATAGTCTTGCATCAGGAAAGAACTTTGCACATTTGTAAAGCTCTTCAGCATTATCAAATGTCATATTTGCAACTTTAGCTTCAGCAGCATATCGAATAAATGATGAGGCCTTACAAGGATGAGCATAAATGATGCGATCACCACTTGCACCCATGGATAGTACTTTAGCAATCTCGTTCTTGGATGCGCAATCAAATCCGGCTCCAAGCCTTTCAAGCAAACGTAATACTTTAGGGTCAGGGTTGCATTTAACCGCATAAAAAGGTTGGACCCTTGGTAGACATGTCTGCCACAAAAGAAACTTGCGGTACACATCACCTAAATCAGCCACAAAAAAAGAGTCTTCAGAACCAGCTCCACACGTCTCAACATCAATACTCTCCACTTTACGGCGTAGAGCTTCAGAGACCAGCTGAAACTGACGAGATGTAGGTGAATTGTACAAACTAGTTGCAGACTGGTGCTGTTCAGAAGTGATTGGTTTATTATTAGTCATTTGGAAACGGTAATCGTCAAATTGTTCATGGTGGTGAGGAACAAAAACTGACTTTGAGTCAATCTCAACTAATCCAGGAGCCATATTGCAAGATAGATTTGTCAAACTAATAGTTGATTGTTGTCTCCCACAAAAGATTCGGGATACGTGTCTGGTTCTCAGAACACGAGAATATGCAAAAGAAATCAGCTTGAAAGGAAAAAACACGCTATATCAAAGAACGTATACTGTCCTATAGCGTATTTTTGCCAACGCCAGGGCCTCCAACTAGAGTGGAGGTGGCGCCAGAAAAAAAGGACA